>NDXB01017461.1:0-23622 GCA_002631895.1 Agapornis roseicollis | reverse complement strand
AAAAAAAAAAAAAAGAAAGAAAGAAACAAGCCAGGATTAGGATTTTAAAAATCACCTAACTCCTTCCCTCTTCCAATAATTACGCAAGTTACAGTTCAAGAGCTTAATATATTTGGGATAT
Source organism: Agapornis roseicollis (assembly GCA_002631895.1). Taxonomy (NCBI): domain Eukaryota; kingdom Metazoa; phylum Chordata; class Aves; order Psittaciformes; family Psittacidae; genus Agapornis; species Agapornis roseicollis. Next base: position 23,501 of record NDXB01017461.1, on the reverse strand, counting down.
GACTAGGCTTATCACTCCCCTTAGATACTTTCAGCTCCCTTGTTTATCGTAGCATCCCTGGAAAGGTGCCATCAGTGTGATACTGCTTTTTTTTTCACCAAACTTTGAGATCTTATGAGGGCTTGGCTACCTGACTTTGGTGATTGAGTGTTCATAAATTTGCCTTGAAACTTGGGCAGTTGTTCCACGATAAAGGGCTTTGCTTAGGCAGAGGCATATTGCTGCCCTCCGGTGGCATTCAGTGCTTCTGCCCTCTGCGTCTACCTCCCTCCAGCTGTTTGGCCCAGGAGGATGCTGCTAAAAGCCCTGGGAATACCACCATCCCTTCCACCCGAAGCATTCAACTTTCTGCTTGTAGCATAACAGTTGTTAAAATGGTACTTCTGGGGCTGTCATTGTTAAAATGGTGCTGAGACAATTTCTGCTGGTCTGTCTGGGTGCTTTAGTTATGCTAACAGACAACCAGACTGTGTGGTGTGTGTATGTGAGATATATTCTTTGCTAATGTTTATGAAACTCCAGGTTGCTTTTCCTTTTTCCTTTACTGTTACATATCAGCAGTAGCAGCAACATTGGTAATGCTTGTGAAGACTGGCCTGTAGATACATTTGGCATGACAGTAAGCAAGTAACTAGGAACTACAGCTTGCTACAGCCTTTGGAGTGGTGATGGTAACACTGGAAAGCTTGAAGTGGTGTAGAATTGGAGGGGTGTCACTGAAGTGGCTGGAATCTCTGCTGGATTTTACTTTGCTAGATTGGTGTGTGTGCTAGAGGCTAGCCGTTCTGTTAGGTCACAAAACTTACAGGAAAACAGGTATTTGCTTTTGAAGCTTCCCTCCCTGCCTCAACACATGTGAGAGATGCTGAGAAATCTTAGTCTGAATCCTCTAGATGAAATCTGCACCAAGTTATCTTAATGTTCCTTTCAATTCTTCAGCTGTTGTTTATCTTGGCAGTAGATTCCATTGTGTAGTGTTCTGCAGGGATTTATTTAGTCTTTTAATACATGGACAGTTAAATACAGCATGAAGACTTTTTCTCATGTTGTCTGGTCAGTCACATCTTTGAGATGATACTTACGGCTTTTATTCCAGGAACCTGAAGAAATAAATCCAGATGAGGAGCTGGAGGATATCTGTGATAATAAAGAAGATGACCTAGGAGCAGTAGAAGAACAGCGTAGTGTTATCCTGCATCTCTTGTCTCAGCTGAAACTTGGCATGGACTTAACAAGAGTAAGTGGCTGAAACTTGAAGACTGGCTGCAGTAAAAGTGAAGTGCCATTTTAAACTCAGCTCCTGTACTGAGCCATATTGAGTTTAATATGAAATAGTGGCCAGTAGCAGCTTACAGTTCCAAGATCCATTGTCCCCATTTGAGGCAGGTTTTTAAATGAAATGTCGTAAGGGGGTGATTTTCTTTAGTGAAACTGGCTGTATCTTTTCTGTTACATTGTCTATGCGTTTTTCACTGTTTTTGTTGGCTTTTCCATAATGGCCTGTTTTTTTTCCTGTGTTTGCACCTTATTCTTTGCATACAGTTTTCTACAGTATTCTCGTATTTTTGTCTTTCAGATTTCCTTCCATCATCTTTTTTCTTCTAATAATGCTGTTATGTGCAACTTGCATAACCCTGTATCTGTACTCATGCTACTTCTGAAAAGAAATTTTCCTTTGGTTCCCCATTATCTACCCTCAGATGTCTGTTTATGCCTCTTCGTGCCATTCTTATTTCTGTTTGCTCACAGATTTAGCAAGCAGGAGCAAAGTGATAGTGAAGAGAATTGGGTTTGAAACTTGTGCACCAATCTCAAAAGCAAGCAGCTTTGAAAAAAATAACACTTAGCTGCTACTAGACAACTTGAACAGGGAAACTGGGAAAATTAGGTTGCTACCAGTTTATGTTCAGTTCTGTGAAGACTTCTTACCATGAGCAATAGACACTAATAAATCAAAACTGGGTTCTACAGTAGTATGGAGTGAGGAAAGCACTCTCTTTCTTGGAATTACGAATTATGATTATTTCCCAGCTATGTGTTTTTGAGCACTAGCTGCTTGGCCTCTAGAAACACTTTTACTGTGGAGCTAACATTTCACAGTTTTGGGGGGGAGTAGGGGGAAAGGCACAAAGGGGCCCTGCTGCCTGTAAGCCAAAATTTAAACACCTGCTGCTTAATCAAGAGTTCATTAAGTCATTGTTTCATTTCTACTGAAGATGGAATTTGGAGTATCATTTTCTCTGAGTTGAAGCAAATTGTCGGTACTGTCTCCCAGTTGCAACTTCTGGCTGTGTGTGTAGAATTGTCTTCAGTTCAGAGCAGGCAAAGCATTGAAATGGGAGAAGCCTGACTTCAAAACAGGTAATGAAGTTGTTAGAATTGCACTTAACTGAAGTGAAAAGCAACTTTAATATTCTGGATTGGTGTTCCAACAACACGGCAAGCATACTCAGCTGAACTTCTATGTCTATTAAAAATCTTAAGCCTGTGCTTTACTTTTCCAAGTGCAGCTGATTTAAACAGATTTTCATGATCTCATGGTTGAGACACCCTGTGTTGCTCTTTACAATGGTTAGCTACATGAAGTTTGTTGCTCCTACAGGGAAGGAAAAGACTGATGATACCTACAGCCTCTTACTCTACAGTATTGCTCTTGGCCCAGCAAAAAACAGGACTGCTGTTTTTTATAGAGGTGAATGTAACTGGGAAAGTGTGAGGTTGTCTGCTCAGAGGTAGAGGATCAACCTATACTATGTTATTTCTCAGCGATGCTTGTTGTAGTTGCTGTGGTGAGAGAACGCAGGCTCTCAATTGCACTGAAATAGCTTCCCTGCTTTTCTCTCCATTAGACAAAACCTTTCCTAATCTCTGCTCTGAACCTTCCTTGATACAGTTTCAGCCCTTTCCTGCTTGTTTTTCTCCTCCACAGATAATTTGGGACACATTTTCTCTTTGCAGCTCTTTTATGTTTTTTGAGGGATACTCAGTCCCTTTCAACCTCCTTAATCCTAATAGTACCTATTGAGCTTTCTTCTCCTTGCAAATTGCTTTTCTGGGACTTCTGATTACTGTATTTTGCTTACATCTTATAAGAGGGACAAGAAAGTTCTGTCTGAAAGTGTGGTATCTAAAATAGGACAGAATCCTCCACCTGAGAACTTCCCTTATAAAAATGCCTTTCTCCTTACTAGAGTTTTATGAATTTTCTTTTACTGCAGGTGGTTCTTCCCACTTTTATTTTAGAGAAGCGATCGTTGTTGGAGATGTATGCGGACTTCATGTCCCATCCAGATCTCTTCATTGCAATCACAAATGGCACTACCCCTGAGGAGAGGATGATCTGCTTTGTTGAGTATTATCTCACTTCGTTTCATGAAGGTCGCAAGGGAGCTATTGCAAAGAAACCGTACAATCCAATCATTGGGGAAACATTTCACTGCTCCTGGAGGATGCCGAAGAGCAATGTACCCACTGATGCTGGCAGTAACTTCTCTGCGCACTCCCCCTCAGAGCAAGTAACTCTGTCTAAAGATACGGAGGGCCAAACAGAGCTGGACTACTATACAGTAAAATTTGTAGCTGAGCAAGTGTCCCACCATCCTCCTGTCTCAGGGTTTTATGCTGAATGTGTAGAGAGAAAGATGTGCGTTAATGCCCACATCTGGACAAAAAGTAAATTCTTAGGAATGTCAATAGGAGTGACAATGGTTGGTGAGGGTAAGTGTAACTTCTGTCCTTTATTAATTTCAGAAGGTTATTAAAATACTTAGTTTGATAGGAGATTTGATGTTACATTCCTCTGGCAGAAATACACATGAATATTGCTCACTAGTTTTGTTTCAAAGGCTTTAAAAAAGAAAATCTGCTTGCAGAGGACATCATTGGGTTTTCAGACTTTATTTTATTTTTTTCCTATACTTCTGGATTTCTTCTGTTGTCTGCAAGCTTTAATATACAGTGATTCAGTGATTTCTTATTTAGTTTTACTTTTTACAAAGTACAGGAGGTACTACAAGTCTCTTGCAGGAAAATTTCTTGAGCAGGAAAATTTACACAGGAAGGTTTGATATGGTGGAACAGACAGGTTTATGCTTTGCCAAAAATCAGGATTATACTTGGAGATAAAATTTTGACTTTTAAACCAAAGGGCAGTTACTATGATGTGAACTGGTATTTACTAACGTTTCCAAAGCATCAGGCAGATTCATTTGCATCAGACATTTATTCAATAGAAGCGTGGTTGCATGTACTGCACTTAGTGTATTTTACTATGCAAGCTCTAATTTTCTTTTAACTAGAGAAATTGGATCCTTTAGGGGCAGAGAAGGGTAACTGCTTTTAAGCTGCAATTTCTCTTTAGTACTAGTATTTACTGCAAGAGATGGAACAGCATCTCCCATTCTGTGTCCCGTGTATATTGCACAGTAAGTAGGGATTCCAGGCACTTGCATATGAACTGTGGCTTATTAATATCATTAATAAGATATATAAAAGTATAACATGAAATTATTATTAAATTATGGAATGTCAGCTATGGACAAGGGAATGAGCATGGCAGGGGGTATGGAAGGCACATCTTGATGCTTTGGCTGTTTCAGGTAAATTCTGACTCTGGTATCTCCTCTAAGGCATTTCTCAAATCATATCAAATTTTTTCAGAATTTATCATGGTTTTCATACTGATGTCAAACACACAGTGATAATATGCTACAGAGGCCTGAGTTGATGCAGGTAGCAGTTGTCATGTGTTTTTGTAAGGTCAGGGGGTAGATTTGTGGTGGTTTTTGTTGGTTTTTGTCTGTTTGGGTTTTTCCTGTTTTTAATAGGAATCAAGCAAACCCATACATCTTAAAACCCAAAGAAAAATTCTAGTGTTTTATGAGATTCATGACATTTATTGCAAAAGCTACTGTCAGGAAAGAGTTTGGTTTATCTTAGCAGAGAGGTGTGGTAAGGAGAATTGTTTCTGCTACCTGCCTTCAGATAGGGTAAGATGTGTTGTAGGGAAGGAAAACAGAACAGGAGCATTAGCCTGCCTCAGGATCTGCAGTGCAGGGTTCCTTACTTCTGGCAGACTTTCCTAAGTCTTATGTTGCAGTGCTCCAGAGCCATCGGTAAGAGAGTGTCCAGCCCTTTTACATACTACTGGAAAGTATGTTGCACAGCACAGTATTGTACTTGTGGAGCAATATTATTAGGTTAAGTGTCTCTTCCCAAAAGAAACAGAAATGCATGCTAGTCAGGTTAGTTCTTTCAGGAAAATGTGCCTAGAACCTGTAATAAATGTCACTTTTGTGGCTTTTTTTTTCTCTTCTCCTTTTTGGTATGAGGGGCTGTGAGGAACAGCACTCAGATGTAGTCTTGGCTATCAGTTGCAATAACTTGTTTGGTCTTTTCTAATATGGGGATTTCTAATGTTAGGGATTTTTGTACTTCTTCACACAGGTCTCTTAAGTCTCCTGGAACATGGGGAAGAATACACGTTCTCTCTGCCCTGTGCATACGCTCGGTCAATTTTAACTGTTCCCTGGGTAGAACTAGGAGGAAAAGTCAACATTAACTGTGTGAAGACTGGGTATTCTGCAAGTATTAACTTTCACACCAAGCCCTTCTATGGTGGCAAATTGCATCGGTAAGAATGTTTCCCCTCGTGCCTTTTACTAGTAGTCTGTGCTCTAGAACTGCAGTATCTGTGTAACTCACCTGTTCAGTATGTTGAATATTACTTATTTGATAGTCTGAGAAAAGGTAGTTTTTCCTGTTTATAAATATTTGAGGTACTGCTGTGCTCTTAAACAGTATCAGGTTGCATTTAGAAACAGTAAGGAAAATTCCATGTTTGTCTGACTCTGTTCAAACCACAGGGAAAGCAGAGCTCATGGCTGTTACAGATTCTAGTGGTTCTGTTAGAAGTTGGTTAGTGTTTCCTATTTTTGGATTTACTCTTTGAGTTGAAGTTGATCTTGCTGTCTTAAATGTTGCAATTTGTTTGCAACATGCATTGTAGTTGCACTGCAGGGATCATTAGTAACTGGTTTTCTGTTACCTATTGGTCATAGGATTTCTATATGAGAAACCTAAGACTATAAAGTTTAAGCAACTTACAGAAAATCCCTAGGTAAAAATAACTTTTCTTTTTAAAGACAAAAAATGACAATTCTCATAGTGGTAATTCTTCATGGTTAGGCATGGTTAAAAACTAACAGGTAAAAAAAATGATCCAGGGAAAGTTTGACTAGGGTTAATTCTGGCAGATTCTAGGAAGTGTTGGCACACTTGGTGAAAAAGCTTTAGCAAGTCACTAACATTGATGGGTTTAGATGTTCTGTAGTAAGACTGCTACAGATTAGCCTTGTGCTGTTATAGAGACAATAGAGGAAAGAGAAAACTCAATAGTAGTCACACAAAGAATATGTGATTCCAGAGCATTTTGTACTCATACATTTACTAGACAGTGTTTGTTTAAACCTTTCTTAGATTAAATGTATTAGAGATAATAATGAAATATGTAGCAGCCTTGAGCATCAGAACTTCTTAAACATGGGTTGCTCTCACGGGTCGCAAAAAATCGTCAGTCTTCTCTAAATCACTTTTTGTGAGACAGTAGGGTAAGGCCATATTTATTGATTTAAGGAAAACAGACAAAAAAATGCACCAGAACCTCCATCGTAAAGTGCTTTGCCCTGTGAGTTCCCATACATTTAACTTGCAAGCATAGCTCCCTATCTTAGTGGCATCTCTTCACTTTTGACAACTTTAAAGTGATGCATCATTTGAGACATTTTTTCCCCCACTGCTATAGTGTATCTTCCACCTTGCAATAGCTCCTGTTGTACCATAAAAGATAAGTGATAGGAAGCAATTTTACTTCAGTGATTTAATTTTGGAAAATGTTTTGTCATATGTGTTTCTGAAATTAGTCACAGATGTAGAAGCTTCATGAAGAGAGTTCTGTTCAAGGTACTGTAGCTATTGAAAATTTGACACGGTGATGATTGGACATGGCCAGAAAAATCTCTTGATGTGGAAGCAGCAGTGTTGTCATGGTTACACAGAGTTGCTATGGCAATGTTATAGATTTTATTTTTGGTAGAGTGACCCTAGTTGTTAAGACCTCAGCTGGATGTTGGCTCCTTAGTCCTGTACCTCTTTAGCCTGATGAAATAGAGGATGACGATTGTGAACAGCTAGGTATGTATCAGTCATGCTAAGCTTACAAGTAAGTGCTAGGAGATTTTTGTCACGCATATTAGTTCAGGCAGATACTATGATCTACAGTGCTAATAATGGCTGTGTGTCAGTCAATGCAACCTGAAGAAACACAAGTTACAATGAGAGTTTAATGTAGCAGTTAAGTACCCTACCTTGGCAGTGAGCGAGATATCTGTTTATTTTAAGCTGAGCAGAGACAGTGATTATGTGATTGGTGTTAAAATACTGGGTGTCAGTACTGTGTTGTAACCACACAGTGCTTGGAAAATTTAAGCACTGAAAGTTGTGAAGATGTAACTGCAAAGTCTGAACAGGCTGGTCTCTGGCATCCCATGGATTCACTCAGTTCAGAGATCTCTTGGGGGAAAGGACAGGGACTCCACCACATGTAATAGCTTCAGTGACGTGTGGAAGTCACAGGGTGAAAAAGAAGTGCAAAATGATGGCTGCTTGCTTGCTGCTTACTCTCTGTTGTTTTCAGAAACTGTTAGTGCTTGTTCAACCCCACCTTAATAATTTAATATAAATGTGCTTTTATTGTTCATGTTGCTCCAACTCTGGCCTGTTTTCTTGAATAAATCTTTAATTCTTGTAATAGAAGACTGTACATGAGCAGCACATAGTTATCAGTCTGGGGTTGCTTTTTGGTTTGGTTTGGGTTTTCTTTGAGGGTCTTCCTAATGAAGTTTGGGTTTAAGCTGCTGGGCCTTGATGTAGCTCCAGCCACCTCCCCATGTGCAAGATATGTTTGAAGTCCTGGCTGCTGCCTTCTGCTTTGAGCTGGCTGTGAGCTTTCCCCACTTGCCCTGGGGATTCCCTGCGGGTCTGATTTGACTGGCATGTCTATGCTGGAGGAACTCATCTGTGATACTCCTTCTGTTGCCTCAGAAGTTAATTTCTCATCAAACGCATCAAATGAAAACAGATGCCAGGCCTGGGGGGACACGAAACGCATAGATGCAGACACAGCTGGAAGTAACTGGTGCACATACAAGAAGGGAAGTGGCATCTACATGGCCTGTATTCCCTTCTTGCTCTGAATGTGGCATCTTGCAGCCAGCATGGGCAAGGTGGGAGCACAGGAGTGCTGCTGTCTACTCGTCTGTGTGCAGTTGTTCAAAGGAAATAAGAGCAAACCAGAGGCATGCAAGTTGGCCATTATTAGCTGCACATAATGTGAGTGTCAAAGGAGATGTAACGTATGCTTCATATGAGCGCTCATGAAATGCAGGAAGGGAAGGCTGAAGAGTGTGTTATAGAGAGCTTGTATACAGGTAACTGAAGTTTGATTGGAGCTGGAAATAGTGTCCTTTGTGAATCCTGCGGCACCTTGCAAGTGAGGATGTCTCAAGTCTTGTTAGCATAGTGTGCAGACCCTTCTGTTTCTTTTTTTCTAGGAGAAAAGTTGTGTTTGAGGATGGTAATTTGCTTGTCTGGCAATGATCAGTAAGCTTCTACTCCCTGATTCAGGATGATGTGACTGTCAGGATGTCTTTGGACAGGTCTTGATGATCAGGAGGAAAATATGCATCAGTGTGTGTAATTATGGTGATACTTGAGTATCAGTACAACACTTTGAATGAAGTACTGCGTATTAGAAAGACCTTTTCAGTATCTTCTTATTGGCAGAGTTTTCTGTGGAAGAGACAGGAAAGAAAAGCAGTTTTCCTGATTCCTACTTTCCTGTCTTGCTTTTTGCCTTCGTGTGTCTGCTTCTCATGTGAGGAACATAAAAATGAGACCACCTATGCATGGAGAACGTTGAAATGTAAAGCTGAGAAGGAGTGTCAGCAGGTAGTGAGATACGTTCTTGCTAGAAAGTGTAAATTTTGAAGTCTGAGCTATGGATCTGAGTTTCATGCAGAAACAATTAACTGCTTGTTACATGTGAACCAGCCTGTGTTAGTTTCTTTTCCATTTTCAGTTCTGTTTCAAAGGTTTGAAATAAGTTTAAGCTGAAGCCAAAAAGAGTTTCCTGGGTGATGTGAAGAGAACTATAGAAACGAGTGAAAGTCACTTTGCTCTGTGACCTTCTCCATACAAATGCAGTTCAAGTAACCAGCATCTTTCAAGACAGTGTGACAAGTTTGCAGACTCATTCAGAATTAAGTTGAATGATTATGCAGGGAACAATACCCGGGTGTTTTCAGCCATGGCCTTTAAAAAATAAATTTCTTTCCTAGGGTCACAGGTGAAGTGAAGCAGAACATGACAAACACAGTGGTGTGCAGAGTGCAAGGGGAGTGGAACAGTGTGCTTGAGTTCACCTACAGCAACGGGGAGACAAAATATGTGGACTTGACAAAGCTGTCAGTGACAAGAAAACGAGTCCGGCCCCTTGAGAAACAAGGACCATTTGAATCTAGGTAGAGTATGTGTTTACTGTCGCCTGACCCTTTTTGTCTTAAGCAGTCTGGTGAATGCCTTAGAATATCTACATTTTCAGGTTTTCCTTTGTGGAAAATGCTTACTTAGTGGGGCAGCTCCTGACAAGTGAAGTCCTCACAAGGAACTGCTTGTTGAATAACACTTCCATAATAATTTTACAGGGTATACAGACAGACATTATATTGGCACAGCCAAAACCTCAGAGCGACTTCTATCTGCTCCTAATTGTTAGTGTAGCTATAAGACTTGGCTGTGAGCCCTTCCACATGTGCTGCACCATCATGCTCTGATCTGGGTTGGTTTGTCATGTATAACTGGAGGGAGAGCTTCTGTTATGAAAGAACTGCATGAGGCAATCCTGTAGTTTGAGGTGGCAGACTGAGAAAACTTTGTTTTGTAGGAAGCTGTGGCAGCATGTAACAGAGTCTCTGCGGGATGGAGACATTGATAAGGCCACAGAGCACAAGCGAGCCCTTGAAGAACGACAGAGGAATGAAGAGAGGCTTCGTGCAGAAACAGAAACACCCTGGTGTACTAAATACTTCCTTAAAGAAGTAAGTTTCCAAACAGCTGATGATGAAGGTGGAGGTAGAACTACGATGAAGGCAGGTGCTTTCACTGTAGTATGAGTCCATGTCCTGTCAGAATAATTCTGGGTATTTGGCCTTAGATCTCATAGTTTAGCTCCATGGAATCCTTGGCAGTAAGGTGACATAAGCACTCCCAAACATGAAGGTGTGACTTCAATTACCAAACACTTTGATTTTGTGATTCCCTTGCAACAAAACGTTTGCTTGTTTTGTGGTCCAGTTTCTTTTTACCAAGCACTTCCTTATGGTATATGGAAAACAGCTTTACATGTACACATGTAAGTAGACTGTGATGGTAAATACCCAAAGAAAATAATCAGTAGTACTAATTTGCTTATGCTCTGTGTGTGTGTATGAACCCAAGATAGTACTATTAGCATGAAGGAACACGAGTTCATTCTCACCTTATGTCAGGATCCAATTGGAGAAAGCCCCAGTGCCAGACCCTGTTTCAGTTCATGATCCCAAGAGTGAAATTAAGAAGCAAACAAGGTCAAGTACCATAATTGGACAGTTTGTTTATTATGAAAGAATAATTATTATAAAATAGAGAAATTATTGTAATTAAGGGAATAGCAATTGGACAAATTGGAAAAAAGGTAGAAAATGAAGCAAGAATTTGGGGTGCAGAGAGAGAGAGGATCATCACTGTGGATCCAGCAGTGTCCTGGGGATCAGTTTTTGTCATCGTTGGTAGTGGATGTTCTTCAGGGTTCATAGTCGGTATTGAAGCAGAGTGTCCCCCAAGAATCTGTCAGAGATGGGTGTCCTCACGGAGGTGTCCTTCTGGAATACCCTTGAAGGAACCCCGTAGAGTGTGTCACCATGAGGGCAACTCCACGAGATGTCTGTGACATCCTCATAGGTGGAGAATGTCCTTACAGAGGTGTCCTTCTGGAGTCATCCTCATGGCAGTGGTTCCCTGGCAGTGTGCCCTTTGGTAATTATCTTTTCCCCATTTTATTATGAGCTGGGGGGAGTACCCCTGTTCTTCATGTCATGTATTACACGTTCCTGGTGGACCAGTTTTACTGGTCTTGCAGCCAGCTCTTCAACTGCAAACTGCATGTGCCTGTACACACACATGCACACACACAAACACATACAAACCTCACTCCCCCAGGTCTGCAGCAATTCTTGGGATAATGGGTAGCAATTCTTCACACCAGTCCTCGAGGTAATGGATGGTAATCTTGGCTCTTTCCCACTCATCCCTCAGGCTAGTGGAGTCCCAGTTCAGCTCCACACACTCTTCTCCTAGGCAATGGATATTGGAGTCTTACCTCAACTCCTCCCACCCATCTCTGAGACGAAAGATAGGTGGAATCCCATCTCAGCTTTTCAGACCAACCTTTGAGACAGTGGACAGTGGAGTCTGATTTCAGATCAGTTGCTCACACCTTAGAACTTTTTTTTGTTCCTGTATGTTACGTTTTGGATGAAGCTTATTTGTTTGATGGCTTAAACTCTATTCTGTAATGATAGTAATAATGATACAGTAAGACTTTCAACGAGGTGAGCTCCAGCCTGCGCAGGAAGCCTGGGGACTGCTGGTATGATAACTTTGGGATAATTCTGGATTATCTGCTAGCTCCAGTGAAGTTTTTTGTTCTCTAAAGTTATGTTAGTATTACTAACTCAGATTTAGATATTTGTATTGTTAGTATCTAGATTTAGAAGAGGTGAAATTCTGTTGCTAACACTAGATACAGATCTACTCAGAAAAATGTTTAAATGTAATCCTGGGTTGCTTTGTTTCTGGATAAGCAGTTAAGCTGTGTTAGAGCTGATAGTCCTGCATAGCTGTGCCTCTGCTAACTTCTTGTTTGGTTTTATAAAGTAATCTGGATCATGAAGTTGAGAAGAGTGGCTTTGCATCTGGGTTAATTACAAGTACAGTCAATTCCCAGAGAGCACTGTGGCTCAGCAAGAGGCCATATGTGTTCTGAAGTGGTCTCAGAAGCCTGCAGTGTTGGTCTCTGTCTTAATCAGTGGGAGTTAAAGGTATAAGCTGTGTCCCAGTGATCCTACACCTGGGTCAGAGCAATCCCAGGCACAACTACAGTTTGGGCAAAGCTGAGATTCAGAGCAGCCCTGTGAAGAAAGACTTGGGGGTGGTGGTCAATGAGAAAGTGAACATGAGCCAGCTGCAGTGTGCGCTTGCAGCCCAGAAAGCCAACCGTATCCTGGGCCGCACCAAAAGGAGCGTGACCAGCAGGTCGAAGGAGGTGATCCTGCCCCTCTACTCTGATCTCGTGAGACCTCACCTGGAGCATTGTGTGCAGTTCTGGTGTCCTCAACATAAAAAGGACATGGAGCTGTTGGAACAAGTCCAGAGGAGGGCCACGAAGATTATCAAGGGACTGGAGCATCTCCCATATGAAGACAGGCTGGGAAAGTCGGGGCTGTTCAGCCTGGGGAAGAGAAGGCTGNGTATCCTGGGCCGCACCAAAAGGAGCGTGACCAGCAGGTCGAAGGAGGTGATCCTGCCCCTCTACTCTGCTCTCGTGAGACCTCACCTGGAGCATTGTGTGCAGTTCTGGTGTCCTCAACATAAAAAGGACATGGAGCTGTTGGAACAAGTCCAGAGGAGGGCCACGAAGATTATCAAGGGACTGGAGCATCTCCCATATGAAGACAGGCTGGGAAAGTCGGGGCTGTTCAGCCTGGGGAAGAGAAGGCTGCGTGGAGATCTCATAGCAGCCTTCCAGTATCTGAAGGGGGCCTATAGGGATGCTGGGGAGGGGCTCTTCATTAAGGACTGCAGTGACAGGACAAGGGGTATCAGGTTCAAACTTAAACAGGGGAGGTTTAGATTGGATATAAGGAAGACATTATTTCCTGTGAGGGTGGTGAGATGCTGGAATGGGTTGCCCAAGGAAGTTGTGAATGCTCCATCCCTGGCAGTGTTCAAGGCCATGTTGGATGAAGCCTTGTGTGACATGGTTTAGTGTGAGGTGTCCCTGCCTATGTTGGGGTGTTGGAACTAGATGGTCTTAAGGTCCTTTCCAACCCTAACTATTCTATGATTCACAGCTGTCAATCTTAATAGTTGTGTGAAAGGAATTTTCCCAGGGTGATGTCTTTATTGTAACCATATTTTCTCTTCAAATTGCAGGGAGATGGCTGGGTTTATCATAAACCCCTCTGGAAAACAGTCTCTGCTGCACAAGCTCAGCAAACGGACATTAACTAGAAAAGCTGCGTTAAGATGAGTTTTCTGATGTTCTTCTCCTTTTCCTCTTGTCTCTCAAAATACAGTAATCACACAGAGTGTTCCCTTTTTATGTAATTCTGAAAGTTTAAATGAGCATAAAGAAATAAATATACTAGGGCACTTTAAAGGTATTAAAGAAGAAAAAGGTAAGATAATATTGAAGCTATAGAGACAAACCAGGTACATTCTTGTTTTTTGTATCATCCAAGAGATTTTATCTGAATTGTGTAAAATTCTTCTAAGTAGATCTGACTGCAAAAGCTGCCTCAGAGGAGAAGGAGCTGTTGGATTTTGGAGTGACATGGGAACTTTTTTCAGACTCCGCATCAAGCTCTATAATAACCAAAACCTGCTCATTACCCATGTAGACAACAGCAACAAAAAAATTGCTGCTTTTATGCCCAGTGATTAACCGTTTTGGTGAAAACTGAGGGGGTATTTGGAAGATGTGCCTGAAATCAGTATTAAGAAACAACTGGATTGTGATGACTTTTTTCTTCAGAGAAAACGCGTGCATGCATTGGAGGAATATGGGATATATGTAGAGACTCCCTTTCTTTTTTATGGATTTATAAAAGCGATTAGAATTGTAACCATGGAGAAAATTTTCCTCTGAAACATTTTAATATACTTGAAATAATTGACTTGAATTGGAAAAGTAATTTGAACACTTTTCAACTCCTAATTTTATTAAATCTCTTCGGGCGACTTTGGTTTTTCTCATGATATAATGTAATGAAGTTTGGCCTTTTTTTGTCTCCTCCACCTTCCCTTCCTGACGACTAAGGCTTCCAAAATGAACAGAAAACTTAATTTTGTATTTCAATGTCTCTGCCCATCTAATCATCTCAGAGATGAAGTATCAGTGTTACAAACTGTGCTTTGGATTGTTTTGTTTTTTTCTCCTGTGGTGTTACTCAGAAGAAAGCAGTGAAATGTGACCTGTGAATACATGGATGTAGGTCCTGGCTTTTGATCTTACCATAAAAAAAAAAAGCTGATTATGCTGAGGACTGGGTGTTGGTTTGAAACAATCAGACATCAGGAAACTGTATTCAGGTACAAGCATCCTTTTTTTTTTTTTTTCTATAAATATTTTATTGAAGTCTAAGAATTGCTGGCAATTAAGAATAGTACTTACTATGGCTTTCGTTATTGTTGTAACTACAAGCTACCTTAATTTTTCCAACAGTGGTGCCTTAATCTGTCTTTTTCTTCTGATGTAGTCTTCCAGTAAGTGTATATAACACTATCTGCCGCTTCTCAGCAATGGCCGCACCTGATGCGGCATCATGAGAACTCACAAATGTGTGATCTGGTAACATCATGGAGAAGATACAAGTGTAAGAATGCATCAGAAGGTTTAAATAACCATGTTTAACTTTCAACACAAACTGCAAATTGTGCAAAAAAGGAGTTGGGTTTATGCACAACTATTTGGATCCTCTTGTACATTAATTTTCTGTAAAATGCACTGAGATCTCAATGCGAGTCATAGTCCGTTTGTGAGAAGTGGGGGTGGGGGTAATAAAATTACAAAATGATTCATTTGTTCTGTCTGCTTTCCTAGAGATTGGGTGAGCAGGAGGAGTGGGTTGTTGCTGTCTTTTATGCTGTAAATCTATCTGGGCTTTCCCTGGTCCCTAATGGTGGGATATTTTGGCACTGTGCACTTCAGTAGTAACTATATTCTCCAGCAGAAGAGCATCCTGGGCCCTACTGTCTTGTTCATAGTATTCTGTACAACTATCCTGTTGTGTTAGTTCTGGATATCTGCTGAGCATTTCCATATTTAACCAGGAATAAAAATAACCATGAAAACAGTGGGGTCTGTGGCACATTTGGGATGTGCTCCTTAGCCAATTCTAACATTTGGAGTTGGAATCATGGTGGCAACATGTGAACTTCCATGGTTCATTGGTACCTGCACCAAACTGGGGTGGCAGAGGGTCAGAAAATAAATTGACAACACTGTATATGTTTCGTAGTTGTTCTGTCTGTGTCACATGATAGATTTGCTTTGAACAAACAGCAAGGGCCCTGGTCCAACATCCAACTTTTAATATGGCAGTGATAGCTCAGAAAGCAAACCTTTATCAGCTGAGCATGCTCCAGAGATCAAACTTGTGCTTATTAAGCTAAAGATTTATGGTTCAGTTACTGAGCTCTACTTAAAATTTTGATTTGGGAATCTGTCAAGGTGATAGCTGCAAAAGACTGAAAAGCTCCCATGTTGACCATAAACCCATTTGTGTTCCTTATGTAATATTATTAGTCAAGTTATTTTTCTTCCACTCTCATATGGTATGCTTGTGGTTTCACACTAAGAAAGCTGTTACTAATTTTGTTGTGTAAAAATAGACCCAACATTGAAGAAGTAGTCTTTTAAAATACACGAAACAATTTCTTTTAAGATGGGGGTACTGCTAGGAAAAAAAGAAAGTAAAGCCTTCCTTTGCTGAAATGATTACAAGAACTGGAATGGATTCCTGATGTGGATTTTGTGATGATGCAAACTTCTTGTTACCTCTAGAAACAAGGGACATAGTTGAAAACAGTTTTAAAAAATGAATCTAGCCACTGAATATCCAGCTTAAACTGTAAGATATTTATGTGATTTTCTGAGAATTGGAAGCATGCTGTGGTCTGATGGAGGTATTTTTAACTCTGACCAGATTTGATTCTCTTGCGTAACTGCTGTTGTTTCCATCTTGCGCTTTCTGGAGCGAAGGGAAGGGCTCACTGCTGCTTCCTATGTAGGTATTTGCTAGAACCACAGTGTGTTCAACAAGGAGCATGACGAATGTAGGATTTCACCTTATGTTCCCTTCTGTCTTTTTGGCTTGACTGGGCTCCACTGAAGCTAAGAGCAAAGTCCTTACTGAGCTCAGTGGTTTTAGACTCCCTGAGTTATAAACAGATCTTGGAGGTTAAATAAGTGGCTTTCTTCAGAAGTGCTGCATGTCTTGTTGATCATGGAAAACTGAGAGTGTGACAAGTCATTCCTATTTAACGTAGGTGTTCAGGTGTATAATCCTAAAAGCTTGACTCTGGACTTGGTTTTTGTAGAAAAAAATGTAATATGTGAATTGGAACGTTTAAGATTTTAGCCATGGGAAGGGGAATAGACTGAGAAGTTTTTCAGCATATTGGCAGGCTAAACTATCAAGCCTAGCATTAAGGGTCTGTCTCCCAGGATAATTTGCATTTCAGCTCTCAGAATCAGAGATTCGGCCTTCAGTGTCTGGTTTGTGTGTGCTGATCCCCTTCTGACGTGCTGACCTGTGGGGAGAATGGGTCAGACTGTCTTTTAAAGCCTCATGAAGTGAACTTTGAAGAACAAGTAAACATTAATTGGTGTTCTATCCAAACAACTTGGTGCAACATGTGGTAGGTGAAATTCTGCATGGGAAGGAAAGACGGGATAGCCCGGGGGGTATTTTGGTGTGTTCCCATAATTTATCTTCATGTCAGAAAACCTGCCACATGCTCTCCGTTTCTTTTGGGCATGCATACAGTAGAGCAGTGGTCAATATATTAAAAAAATGAGACTGAAATCAGGTGGGTGGAAAGCGTGTGTTTGTGGTGAACTGGGAAGGATAAACTGCAAGAGAAAAGGGAAAAATCCTAAGGTGACAGGAGGTAGCAGCCAAGTGGGGGATTGATGAGAGTAAAAGGTCACAGTTGCATGTGGAGACTTATCCCTGGTAGCTGAAGTAAGCTTTTATTGTTTAGATTTGATGCAACCTAATGCATTCCCCTTCCATCCTTCTTTGAAGGGTTTAAAGGCATTTCTGTTATAGACTGATATCTTAGGAGCTATGGAAATGGTCCAAAGAAGAGGAAAAGGTGAGAGAAAAAAGTGGTTTTGCATGGGTAGGTGCTGTCATAATTGTGCATTTTGGAAAACCAAAACAGCCTTCAGTCCCCTCTCTTGTAGGGCTGATCCATTCAGCTGCATGCTAGCAAGCGAAGTATTCCTCTTTGCTATCGTGGAAGATACACTTCTGTGTAGGTGGGTATCAGGTATGGACTTGCAGGGCTTAGCAGCAGGTGAGTTTTTTGTTACCTTTTGCTCCCAAAGGTGAAGGATTAAGATATGCACAGCACCTGGGTTCACAACTGAGGTATAACTTACCTTTCCACTGCAAAGGCAGCCTGGCTTGGTCTGGTGGTTATGGGACTGAAGCTCCAGGTTCTGCCTGGTTGTGTCTCTTGGGGTTGAGTAACAGAGCAGAGGGGTGCGTTAAGAGTTACAAGAAGAATTAGCCAACACATTTGTGTTGACATTATTGCTGTGGCACAAATCTGTTGCCTATCAGTGGGTAGAAAGTGGAGTGTTTTATGGGGAAAGAGTTGTCTAGGTGTCCTGCATGGAGACTTAGTGTCTACACTGATGGTTTTTGTTTTCTGTCGAAGAAACTTCATGCCCCACTTGGACTTACCAAATGCACACAGGAACTCCCCAGTGAAAAAAGGTATCTCAGAGTTGCAGCAAATTGGGCTTTTGCTAACTAGATTGTTGGCTATCATTACACCATATTAGGACTGCCTGATCAATGAGTAATTTTCTTGGGTACCAGCATTTCTTATACCGAGGGTATGTAACATCTCAAGATGGGGTTTTTTATGCTGCTACAACAGATTCATTTTTTTTGTTTTGTATTGTGTGTGGAGGCCATTAAAAAAGGAAAATAGACAGTTCTCGTGATCTCTGCAGAATAAGCACTTAGGAGAGAAACTTGTGATGGCAATATGGAAGGGCTTCAAAAGATAGACACAGAATTCTGGAGCTTATTAATAAAAGATTAAACATTATTATTATTTTAAAAAATAATAAAAGGAATGCTTTGCATCATTATACATTTAAAGTAAGTACAAAATCAGTTCATGTATAAAGTTGCACTTTAACCGAAGTATTGATTCCATAGTTCACTTATCTGTGGGAGGAAACAGATCTTATAAATAAGTTATGTACTAGATCTTGGTTCCATTTTGAAAAATGGAGCAAGGCTTTTTGCGATGAGCTAAATGCTTCTCACTTATCCTCTCGTTTCTCGTGATGAGGCTTTTCGCCTGCTGTGTCACTGTGTGTTTCTGCTGCCGTCACTGTCCTGGCGCTCCCCACCTGCAGAAGCTGTTTTGCTGGCCTCGTTGTCCGTGTTGTTGTTGAGGATATCATCACAATCCATCTGTGCCATCAGGTTGAAGCGCTCAGCCACACAGTGGGCGGTGAGACGAGCCTCAGGGTCATGGTCCCAGCACTCTGTGATGGTGTCACACAGAAAGCGCATTCCCTGCAGTTAGAAGGGCTGAAATTAAGATCTGAAGGCAGGAGGAAGAGGAGCTGGAAGCTGATCTAACACAACCGCAGTGGTTTACCATACTTTTGACAGCTTCCTGCAGAAACGCTTTTTTTAGCAAAGCCTAAGCACAAGGGAACAGCCTTGGTAAGTTGTGGTGAGTGCCAGTGCTTGCCCCATTACTGCCATGGCTAGTATTAGGGCAGCAGCCTTGGCTCACCTGGGATCCACTCCCAAGCGCTTTCTGTGCTCCCTGGAAATATTCCCTGGAACTGGTCTGTATTAACTGTGGGACTTCTGTAGGGGCTGGAAGGAAGTAGACACTCCTGCCTCAGCTTTGCCTGTTCAGATCAGAACATCCCAAAATCAGGAAGGTCAGGAGAGGAGACCTGCAGGCTGGCACCAGAGCCCAGGTCTCTGGGTTTCAAGCCTGTGACTTGGGTGTTACATCTGGATGGAGAGGAGGCTTGGGGCGTGAAAGGGGAAATTTCAAAGGCAAGCTTGGAATTAAACTTTGTCAACATGACTTCTCTTTTTAGCAGCTTTCTGAGAGGGTGCGCTGTGCCAAATACTTATTGCAGGGTGCAGCTGGACTTTTTTTTTTCACCATGGATAGTGTCTGGGTTTAGGTGGGATCGGATACTTCTCAGTATGCTCCAGAACACATTCAGTTCCTCTCAGTTACAATGGCTACATCTCCCAATAATATGTTTTCTTCCAACTGTGTAGTTTTCTGAAGGGAATGCCAATATTTTGGCCTTAGAAACAAAATTCAGCTGGTATTTTCCCACTAAGCTAGTAACACTGCTGAACCTTTTTGCCTATATAATTCCTATCACATGCTACTGCTTTTTGCATCATTGGCAACCAGGTTTGCAACACAATAGTAAAATTATTATTCTAAGCAGAGCTTCATGTTATTCAGTGGGTTTTGTGTATTTCTTGATTTGTGATTAAGACAACCTGGAAGTCTTGTGTGAACCGACACGAGAAAAATGCAAGTCCTACAGAGATGTACTGTTGGTGTCCTCTGTCCTCTGCATTTCAGTCTGAACTCGTTGCTCTCTGCTAAGGTTCACTATACTAAGTCTTCCGTAATGATATGGATTAGGGAGAACAGGATTATGCAGTAAAACTGACAGATGGTGTGTTTCAGTAAATCTTGCGCCACTCATTTATTAGCTTAGTTGGAAGGATTTGAGGATAATTGATTAACATGTAAAAATGAGCTAGCTTAGCTGAAGCTTTTAAAGTAAGCCTTTTCTCAAACAGAACATGGCACTGTCATATGGTTTAGTTATTAGGTTTCCTTTGCTTATTTTGCCCTGAAATCATGACATTTATTTTCAGTTTGTCTTGTAAGTAGCAACGATGCTCTTTTGAATGGTACAACTGGAATGTCTTGATTTGCTCACAAAGTGGACTTAGTTTGGGTTTCATATTTGATATCTCAGATTTTCCAACATTCCAAAGAATGCTGAGTTTTACAAGAGTATTTTTAGTGCAGTATTGACTTAAGCTCCCACTGCTCCTTCTCGTCCTGCACCAGCCTTTCGGTTGTGCCAGTACAAGAGTCTATTCAGCTGTTTCATGAACCAGATCCAGGAACATGCCTGGCTTAAATAACTGCTTTTTGGGTTTTTTTTATTTCAGTGTGATGGGTGGGAAGCAAGGTAGAAGCATGGGTTTAAGGTGTTCATAAGTTATCTGGGAGAACTTTGGAGATGCATTTCTTTAGTTGGTTTTATTGTGCAGCCTTGCAAGCAGTTGCCCTGGAGCTGTTGATGGGCAGCAAGCTAGGTGAGTCAGCTCTGTCAGGGGGGGTTAATGCTTATGTTTGCCGAAAACCTTAAACCATGCCCAACAATGTAGGTCCTCATTTGGCTGAGAGTGATCCTGATGGTTGAAATGTGGAACTAGCATTTGGAGGTCTGCGTCAAACTTTTGTTGGTGGGAACATCTACGGGAGCTTCCCCTGCAGGTGAGCAATTTGTCACCCTGTCTTGGTGTCATCCAGTGCTTCCTCCCACATGAAGCCATTGACCGCAGGAGTGGCACAAACCGGTGGCTTTCTGCTGCTTCCCAGCAGATGGTGCTGCCCCATGCTTGATCCTGGGGAGACCGGTTGCAAAATGCGGACAACCACTCAAAGCCAGGGTTGTAAGGAAATGTTTGTTAGATCGTCTAAGATTAGTCAGAGGCAGGCTTTCAGGAGCACAATGTAGCTTTTCTGTTCCTCTTCCCTAGTGAACATCAGGTGGTCTCATGAAAGTTACTACCTTAAAGCCTTTCTCTGTTTATGTGCTAGACCAACCCAACTACAGCAACGTTATTTCTCAGTGGAGATTGCAGTCAGCCCTTCTTCAGCTCAGCAAATGGTGCAGGTATGGTCAGGCACTATCAGAATGTGCTTTTTGACAACCCAGGCACTATATTTTTCCTGCGGTTTCAAAGTTTATCAGAGACCTTGGGAGGTGAATGTCCAAGATGAATACTCAAAGGCTGTAGCAGTGCTGATTAAAGTTCCTGTATTTGCCTTCATCAAGGGAAAAGGTCAGGTGAAATTCAGACTGACAAACTCACTGGTGGCCCAGCAAAAACTGCAACTTCATTTGATGCTGTTTGCAGCTTTAGTCAGTCAGGTCAGTTGTGGGTCTTTGAACTAACAGTTTCAAGAGGAGATATTGTAGGGAACACATAGTTTCCTAAGATCATGAAGTTACATCTTTCCTTTTGAAAAGCTAGGCTTTATGTGCTATGCAGGCAGAGTGGAAGTAGCAGCAGTCTGTTTTATGGGTGGATACTGCAAAATGAAGCACTGAATGCTGCAAGGCTGTGTGAGCCAGCAGGCTCAATGTTTCAGCTTGGTATTCAGATGGGCTGAATTGTTGATCAGTGGATGGTGTTTTTCCATAAGACATGAAATTTAAGCAGTACTAAAATTGGGAAGATTTGAAAACTGCGGTCAGTGTGCCTGTTACACCTGTGTCCCAAATGGCTGGAGTAAAGTACTGGACATGGAGAAGAGAGGACCTGTTGGGGCCAGGAGAAAGCTATGTTTCTGCAGCTGGTTGGTCTGGGTGTGCTTGTGGATGGTTTTAGCAGAGCACATCCTATTGCTGAAGTATCTTTATTGTAGAGCACCAGATTATGCTGAAACAGTTTGCTTTCAGTGCTTCTGAAGGCTGCTGTTAAGACTTCCCCTTGGCAAGAGGGGGAAGCTCTTAGCTTCATGTGTGTTTCCTGGCTGTTTCATTTGAGGAAGATGCTTCCAGTTTTGCCTTTCCTTGTAGAAGTGAAAGGCTTTCTTCTCACATGCCAAGTCATGACCTGTCATGAGCTTGAGCTTGGAACTCTCCCAGCCAAGCAGGCAGAAGGCTGGATGCACCTTCCTCCCCTCTGCCCCTGTTGGGAGACGGTTTTGTGTGATGGACTGCATGTTTTCTGAGCTAGAGCTTTCTGGATACGGTGCTTAGGGGAGAAGTGGGGTGGATTCAAGTGATTCACTCTTTCATGAGAAGGTTCTTCACTGAAGTGCTCCATTTTGCAGTTATGTTCAGGATAAATGAATAACATTACCTGGTATTCGTAACACTTTCTGATCGTGGCTATTGATCAGTACATTTTTCTGTACCAGTGGCTGGTGTGTTTTATACCCTAGGGAAATAGGTCTAGTGGGCCTTACATAGGCAAGCCAAAATAGAGCTGGAAGTGGGGCCCAGGAGTTCTGCCTGCTTTTGCTTTGATTACAACTTCCATAATTTTTCAGGCTGGTTTATTGAAGTGGCACAATGTGGGCTGCTTTTTTCTGAACCATCTAATCCCATCTTACCTGATGCACCAGCCAGCTGCTCGGGATCTCAGGTCGCCCTCTGCCATGCAGCACAATGTCCCTCATGGTGTCCACACAGGGCTGCTCCTGGACTTTAGACCCAAAAGGCAGCTCGTAATTCTTTACCTCTGCAAGGAAGCAACATCTGCATTACAGGATGCTTCTAATGGATTCACTGCTTTGCTCTGGTATGGTCCACCAGATGAGAATAAATTTGTTTTTCTCAGTCTGCAAACATAAACAGATCTGGAAACAATTTAGAATCTGAACACAGGAACATAGTGCTGGGTTTTCATGTAGAGTTTGGTTTTAGGTACAGAATCAAGGAAGCATTTGACCACCTTCTGGAGCCCAAGAATCATGCTACAAAGGACTTGGTCTGTCTTTGAGTGAGACATGTTTTGAACACTAAAAATACGTTGTGCTGGTGAAAGATGGGAGAGACAACTACAGTACCAGCATCCAGATTCCTGCTGTAGGCATGGATCAAGCTAGAGGAGAAATGGCCCTTCCAGAAGAGCAATCCCATGGCTTGGGAGGCCATGGAGAAACTCCCTTTTGCAGAAATGAGAGGCCACTCTGGTTTCTGCCAGTTCCTGTTGGGATGCAAATGTTAGTGAAATAAGAGTGGGAAGGGGATTGTTCAGGACACTGGCTCAGGAGCAAAAGATGTATGGGGTATCTGAGCCAGGCACAAGGGTCTCCCACTGCAAAGCATGGGGCATGCAGGCCAGCTGAGGCATCTTTCTCCCTGGAAAATGGATGACCCAGGGAAAATCTTGAAGCAGATTCTCCTGGAAGGCGTGCTAAGGCACATGAAAAACAACAAGGTGCTTGGTGGCAGCCAGCATGGCTTCACTAAGGGCAAATCCTGCCTGACCAATTTGATGGCATTATACGATGGGGCTATGGAACTGATGGACAGGGGTAGAGCAGTTGATGTCATCTACCTGGACTTG
>NDXB01017460.1:337231-367482 GCA_002631895.1 Agapornis roseicollis | reverse complement strand
GGAGGGCAAGCCAGGGGGGTTGAGTGAGTGAACGAGCTGCGTGGGTTTAAACCACGACAACATGAAAACACAGTTAAAGCTTCATGTTAGGCCTAATGACCTATTTTTCCGAAACAACTATTTTGGAGGGCAGTTCAGAGAAGAAAAGAGATGGGAAGATGCTCATGTCAAAATCACACACACAAAACCTTATCTCAGCTTATCTTCAAAACTAAATTTATTATTCTAAGAAAAAACATCCAGATTAAAAATATATCTTTACAAGATCTTTTGTTATACTACTGGTCAGCTTGACTGACCATGAATTGTGAATAGCTACCATGGAAGTTCAGACTGGCAATCAAGATATGAAGCATATATGGTAAGAAGACTTCTTCAAACTTCTCCATAATTGTTTGGAGACAATACTAAGTGTTGTCTGGGTAGGGACAACACATACCCAGATTTACGTGCAGAGGATGAAGAGGTTCTGCTGAATTAATACAGCTTTCTGTGAATTACTGTACTTCTAGGAACACTGATACCAAAAGTACCAGTTTTGGAACAAAGAGCTGAATTATCTGGAGGTTAGGACACTCTTGAAACATTGGATTGTCAGTGAAAAATAGATCTGCTGTGATATCTTTATTCCTGTGTGGTGTGTCTGCACAACAGGATCACCCTCACAATACTCATTGCTGATGAGCATCCCCAAATACCATCTTTCATATAATAGTGGCAGAGTATGGGCCTGTGGTCAAATTAATCTGCAAATACATATTTCAATGAGGTCTTAATGTAGCCTTTTTTTAATATGTTGATAATTTCATAAAAAACAACACAGTAACATATAAACTCTACATACACTAACAAAAATACCTTAATCACAAATATTAATATTATTCATATGCTTATCATGTCTACACAGAGCATCAAACATTCATAACATTTAAATAATATCAGCCAAGTGGGTGCTGTTCACCTTTGAACTGCACATAAGTAAATATGTTACCCTACAATGAGCTCACGAGGTTGGAATGTTTTTGTTAGGAAGTTGGAATCTGAGGTGGATTAGCAAGAAAAATACTAAATAATGTCAACATGCTGCAGATCTTTTGAGCTTGTACAATCAAACCAGTTTGTTCTTTTACATTCAGAGGTAAGAAAATGGTTGCTAGACAGGGACAAGAGAAGCAGTAAGTACTAATTACACAAGTGTGGTTTGATGTCAGTCAAGGACATTTGTTACGACACTACTAAGCTCATAAACCAGATTCTTTATCACAGAAGTATGGTTACTGTCCAGCTGGAGGCCAGTGACGAGTGGTGTCCCTCAGGGATCTGTGTTGGGACTGGTCTTGTTTAACATCTTTGTCGCTGACATGGACAGTGGGACTGGGTGCTCCCTCAGCAAGTTTGCAGGGGGATTGGTACTGGATGATCTTAAAGTCCTTTCCAACCCTAACTATTCTATGATTCTATGATTCTAAAATAATGCTCTGTTGTTTTAACTAGATGTGAATATATAATAAATGCATAATATTTTACTGTATATGCTATGGTATCCATTTTCATGACTAGAAGCCAGTTATGTTTTTATCATGACATTCACCCATTTAATGATGCAATGTTACAATGCAAATTTAGTATTTATTTCTACAAAATATCTTAATACTATATACCCTATTAAGAAAAAAAGAAATACATTTTGACAGTTCTGCTAAGTAGCTTTTAAAAGACAAGATTTCAAGCATCTCTATTTTCCTCACCTCAAATTACCACACTCTTAGGATTCACTAAATATAAATTAGGATTCACTAAATACAAATAGGATGCAAGAAGAGTTTGCAGCTGATGGCTCCAAGTAGCACGCTGCACACATCTGTCATCACGGATAGCACCTGAACTTCAACATAAACTCTAAATGATGGAAATAAAAAATATTTAAAAAAAGAAAAAAAGATTTGTAAATTGGTTCTTTGACTAAGTGGCTGAACATCCATGGTCCAGCAGCCATATACAGAATTTACTAAGTAAAAGATTCTTTGGGCTTTTTTGTGTTGGAGTACATTATGTGTCAAAATGATGCAGCGTAACTTGACATTAAGAAGAGTTTGTTCTGAGAACAGATGTCTTATTCTGTTAGCATCTTTTTGAGAAAAGGCAGACAGCTTTAACCAGCTCTTTTATTCACCAAGAATTGACATTTCATCTTTTTTCTTGTCCTGTAACTGTCTAATTTGGGTTGAGCTGAATCTTTATTTTCACTGCTGTCAGACAGTACTGATCTGTGAACAAAAATGTGTTTACGGGTTTTGGATTACCTTTATTTCGGCATTGTTCAATGGTTCTCTTTGTAAATTCATGTACTTTCCTGTATTTTTGCATAAAACTCTCTATAAATTGACTGGCTTGAAGAGGAGTAGTTCCCAGGCAGTCAGCAAGACGTTCTTTACCTGGTGGTGAAGAAATGATCTATATTATGCAATAAAGCAGAATGGAAATACACTAAATACAATAGCACTACTACATTCACAATTACTGGAATGAGTTAACTTTATTTACCTCTGTAAAAGGGCACATTCGATACACTACAATCACATTTCAACAAATAAATATTTAACTTGGAGCTTGAATGTTTTACTGAAGTTACTGGATTAAGAACATACCCCATAAGAAGTATGTAATTAAGAAATTCCTAGTTATAATTTATACTACAACGTAGTTGAAATATATATTTTTTTTCACAGAATAACTTTGTTGTTTTAAGTATCATTTTATTAGTTCAGTGTTGAAATCTGCAAACTTTGAGGAGTAGAACAAAGAATTAGAAAATCACCTTAAACACAAATGTGAATGAATATCTAAAAAGGAATTGAGATGTGGCTGGTTCAGTTTAGCTAGAACCTTTGAATTTGTTGTAAAAGCCACAGGGAAACTTAACTGCTGAAGCAATTAGAAGAAGTAGCCTGATACTAGAAAGGCTGTTAGAAGTCTGAGTCCCACAGATTTCAAATAGTCATGAGCTCCTCAATGTCTCTAAAAATCTGGGTCCAAGTTGTGAAATAAAAAGGTTGGAAAAAGAAAAGAAAAAAACAAAACTAAAACAAAACAGAAAAAGCATTTCAAGAGAGAAAGGAATAATAAGTTTCAGACAGGCTATAGGTGCAAAATACATATTACATTGGATCTAAGAGCATTTACAAGATAAGGTGTAAAAAAGCTGAAGACTGTTTTCCAGAGTGTGAAAATATAAACGAAGAGCTACAGTTCAAATACATTTATAAACCAAACAGTTCCAGTAAAAATAAACCATACATCAACATTAGTCAGATGATGGTTGAAAGACAGATATATTCATGTCAGCTGCACAGCAACACAAACCCAGCACTGTTTGCAAATAACCTAAGTGGAGAAGCAACATCTCAAGGCACCAAAGACACAGAATAGCTATTGTCACAGTAATACTGTCAAGCAAAATCATCTAGCTTTTTTTAGAGAGATTTCAGCCACCTAAATACCATCACTGTCAGTCTGATGTGCATTTTGGAACAATTCTGTAGCATTTTGTTTTCAGTCATGCCAGGATCTGCACTAAGCTGGAGGAACACCAGTCTGGACAAGGTGCTAGAAGAAGAAATTCATTAGACATCCGCAATGATGCTTGCTGAGTTATTACAGGTCTGTAATTTTATTTGACATCTAATTAATTTGGGGTTTCTTCCTGGGCCAGCAGAGGACAAATGTACCTGCTAAAGCACATGTTAACAGTGAGGAGACTGCTGCAGCTTCCTTAGGGAGCTGTAACATCTAAGTTTGTTCATGTTATCCATTTAAAGAACTATCAATATATAGAACAAGGTTCTGCATAATACATCAGGAAAATTAAGCTACAATATCAGTAAGGAAGTCTGAACTATTCCAAGGAAATGCAGATGCTGGGAATTAAAAAAAAGAGAGGCAACCATGCAGATCCTGTTTCACAATGCAGGAGCACAGGCCATACAAAACAATGCTCAGGAGAGGTCTGCAGCTTCCCTCAGCACTCCCCTTGAGTTATCTGTGCCAGGGGAATTGTTAGCAGCAGCTTATGAGTTTTAGTGTTCTCCATTCTGTAACATCATCTTTCAAAACGGAAAATACCATTAGCTTTCCATTTAAACACCACGACATCCCTCTGTGTCGATTCAGGGCTCAAACATACTGCCTTTGAATTGAATTAATTCCTTATTTTACAGGTGTTTAAGCGCTCTGTGCTTTAG
This sequence comes from Agapornis roseicollis, assembly GCA_002631895.1. NCBI lineage: Eukaryota > Metazoa > Chordata > Aves > Psittaciformes > Psittacidae > Agapornis > Agapornis roseicollis. Next base: position 363,241 of record NDXB01017460.1, on the reverse strand, counting down.
TTCTACATGATGAGTGTGGGAGAAGCAGGCAAATTGAATTGCTTCAAACCCAACAAAAGACAGTAATACTGTCATCCCTCTCAAAAGTTGGTGCTTTATAAAAGTATCAACTCCTAGACATAATGAGACTCTTCTTTCTTTCTATCCCCCTCTGCTTAATGTAATCATCTAAATTCTCCACAGTATGAGTAACCAGACACAGGATCTACTGAGGGGGGCTCTTGACCCAGTAACTGAGGCATTGCCTTTTCTCCACTGAAAGTTCAATTGATGAAGATTCATTCTGATAAAGTCAGGTTTCTGCCTGTTCCAACGACAGTGTTTAAGGCCAGGTTGGATGAAGGCTTGGGTGGCATGGTTTAGTGTAGGGTGTCCCTGCTCATGGCAGGGAGGTTTGGAACTGGATGATCTTAAGGTCCTTTCCAACCCTAACTATTCTATGATTCTATGAAAGGAGCAGATAGGAAATGTGTAGCATCTGCATGGACCAAGGGGCAGGGGTACTATTGCCTGCATTTTGTGAAGTACTTTAGTGATTAAAAAATTCAGGCTGGAAATGGGAGACTTGATTCCAGTCTCAGCATGGGAAGGTCTGAATTTACATTGTAGGAAGCCATTGCTGGGCTTTTTAAATATAGATGTTAAATACAGATGTTTAAAATGCCATACAGTTTAATGTAAAAATGCCAGTGTGTGTATATATATTTTTATTCTTACATGCAGGTATATAATCTACACACACATTTCACATAAAACAGATACTCTGGAGAACTGAAATTGAAGTTTTTTTCTCCTTTTTCCAGCTGAATGTTCTAAACAATAAATTGAATGCCCTTGGCCAGCTCTGCCTTTGGTTCAAGCACTATTGATGACTCACTGCAAAAAGACAGTTTAGAAAGCATTCTCACTCAGGAACTCAAATGTAGTTTTAAGTTCTTCCAAGTTAAATAAGCCTGCATCCTAGGGCTCTCATTTCCTAAACGAGTTTTCCAAATACTCATCTTCTTTAGAGCTTTTGGATTTCTCCAGAAGACCTACATCAAAGTTTAGTTAGCTGTTCACTAGAACAACTTCACAAGCGCTTGTAGGCTGATGAGACACATACATCTGTGTTCTCAGAAAAGGTATGAAGCATAAGGAGAGTTGGGCATCATTTAAGAAATGGCAGGTAGTTCTGGAAAGCACACAGAATGTCCTGACTTATCTAGGACCTGGGCAGGGCTTAGGCACAATGGGTAGCTGTGTTTTCTGCAGCTTTTTTTGCAGTTGTGAAGAAATGGCAGCAAACATTCAGATCTAAAGTGAGAAAACACTTTTATATTGTGAGAGTGATAGAGCACTCTCACAGGTTGCCCAGGGAGGTTGTCAAGTCTCCATACTTGAAGACAATTCAAAAGCTATCAGTACATGGTGCTGGGCTCTAGATGTCCTTGCTTGAGCAGGGGGCTGGATTTGATGACCTCCAGTGATGCCTTTTAACCTCAGCCATTCTGTGTTTCTACAGATGTGTTCTGAGACAATATTAGAGTTCTTCTAATTTCATTGCAGTCATTCTCATCTCTGTCTATACACTGATGGAAAGCAAAGTCCACTCAAACTCATCTTTGAGAAAGACAAATGCATCAGTTACATAAGCAGCAAGTCAATACAACGTCAGAATAATCTTTGTATATGGCAATGTGGCTGTATTAATTTGATAATTTTGATAGTGGCTAGATAATTTAATAGATTAATTATTATTTTTATCAATTATTCAATCCTTGGTAAACATAAAAATTTAATACTTGTCAAATTTCTATTCACCTTTAGAGATTCAGTTTACTCATATAAATTATGTATGTAGTACAAACCTACTGTAGCAGCTTACCTGCACCATACACCACTGAGTAAACTATACGTTTTGCTTGCTCTCTATCAGTGTGCTGTACTTGGTCACTTGGAATCCCCTTCCTAAACAAACAAACAAACAAACAAACAAACCAACCCCATACATTTTCAGTTAAAACTAATTTGTTATCCCCACAGAAAATACATTTAAAGTCAACAACCACTTAGTAACTACAGACTTGTAAGATATGATCAGAAGCACTTAAGGACTGTTTTCTTCAGCTAGGAATGCACAATTGCTTCACAAATTTTGGTGATGATAGTCCATAGTAAATGAAGCTATTCTAATCATCTTCTTTTCCTCTAAATCAAATTCTTGGCTGGGAAAATCCTACTGTTATATTATTAGTTCTTTAGGATGAAGAGGATTTACTATTGACCCATGAGAAAAATTAAATCTTTCCAGCAACAGCATTTCTTCTCTTTTCAGCAACAGCATTTCTTCAAGACATGATGTATATAGAGACTCAAAGTGTATGTCTGACCCAAAGGACCCAAAGCTTACTTAAACAAATGTTTCATTAACAGGAATATCCAACCTTTTATCAAGAATAATGATTGACAAAAGCATGCACTGAATCTCTCCAGATATCTTAGAGAGCTCCACAACAAGGATGCTTTACAAAACAGCAACAAAAAACTTCATAAAACAGCTGCTTTTTAACTAAAGAGTGCAGCTAGTTTACTCCCACCAAAGCATTATCCTTCCTTGTTCCCATTCACAACTAACTGATGTAAACAGTCCTACAAAATGGCTGATGGACTTAGCAATTTGCAAATAAAAAAGCTGAGACTCTGCAACCATCAAGTATGTGCCATCTATGCTTTTCTTTATTCAAAGGTAGCTTCAGAAGGAATGCCAACATTATCGACAATTCAAACACATTTGGTTTAAATGGAAGTGCACTGGGGGAAATCTCGATCATCTACTCATACTCTGAAAAAAACTACCTACATAAATTGTATTTAGAACTTAGAGATGAATTGCTATAAGAGATACTTGATAATACACACACAATTTGTGATAAGTCAGTTCATGATTATTTGGCTGCACTTTTAAGAACAAAGTTTGCTATGCTTTGTTATGAGAGTGTTTGGTCATGAAAGATGTTTTGTCATGACAGTCTGGCTGACAAGCTTTGAGAAAATGGCATATTTCTGTCTATCTTCTTGAAGAAGAGCTTTGCACCATTACTATGCTATTCAAGCACCGAGAATATCAAGAGCCACAAAGTTTTGCTTGCCTGGCTCATACAGGAACCTGTAGGGATGCTGCGGAGGGACTCATTCATTAGGGACTGTCATGATAGAACAAGGGATAACGGGTTCAAACTTAAACAGGAGAGGTTTAGATTGGATATAAGGAAGAAATTCTTTCCTGTTAGGGTGGTGAGNCGGAGGGACTCATTCATTAGGGACTGTCATGATAGAACAAGGGATAACGGGTTCAAACTTAAACAGGAGAGGTTTAGATTGGATATAAGGAAGAAATTCTTTCCTGTTAGGGTGGTGAGGCGCTGGAATGGGTTGCCCAGGGAGGTTGGGAGTGTTCCATCCCTGGCAGTGTTTAAGGCCAGGTTGGATGAAGCCTTGGGTGGCATGGTTTAGTGTGAGGTGTCCCTGCTTATGGCAGGGGGGTTGGAACTGGATGATCTTAAGGTCCTTTCCAACCCTAACTATTCTATGATTCTATTCTATGAACTTTAGCCAAACCTATGCACAGTGCTGGTATAATTAGGCACTCTGAATTATAAACAGGTAGACCTTGAGTGCAATCAGATCTGAGTAAGTCCTTATTGCAGAACAGATTTTTTTAAGGGAAAAATAAAATTGAATATTATTTCAAACCTTCATTGGGCAAAAGGTCTTTAGCTAAAGATAAAATAGACTTTACATTGCTCATTTTAGGCTGAGAAACATGAAGAACTGGATAACCTAATACATAGTATTTTCTATCTGTAATGAAGACTATTCACAGTAAAGTCAATCATTCTGGTAGTTGAAGACTCTTATAATTTGCCTTTGTAGTTATGGTAGGTCAAAAATTCATGAGTCTTTTGAATAAAGCAGGTTGAGATTCCCAAAAGCACCTGAATAAGAGGACAAAGCAGCAACTGGAGTTAATAAGTGCAGAATTAGGAAACTAGACATCATTAAGGATTTCCTGAAGCAACCTCTGGCAGAAAGTCCACAGGAGTTTCCTGAAGAACCTGGCATTAAGCTACACACACACACTTTAGAAAGCATCTATCCAGAACCAGGAGGGAAAACAGACTCTAGTAAGAGAGCAGATCTTACCTGAGACCCCCTCTGTGATTGATAACCAAGACCAAAGAATGCTTAAACTAGGGAAACAATACAAAATGGAATACTGATTTCCTAATACTGCATAATTCAAACTAGAGGCCTGGAGAAGGCAAGAGGTAGCAGGACAGCAATAGTCTGTGAAGTAAGATTCAAACTGTGAGGCTAGAGACAACTGAGAGCCAAAGGATCAGCAAGGGGATAAGCTGTTGCTCACTTCTCTGAGAAAGAGCTATAATGGGAAGAACATAGTGGGTAAGAAGTCATATAGATCTTTAGATAAATATACATTCTTATCAGGTCATGTTACTGAGGAAAAAGCAAGATGAGAGTCTTGCTGGGAGGGACTGGTGGTTCTAGAGAAGCTTTAACAGTGAAAGAAGACACTAGAACTTGATTATGTGTACAGTGAGACTCAGTGCTAGAATATTAAGGATGAATTTGCATTATCCAACCTTCCACTTGACAGGGCTGACTTGGATAAACAGAAATAGACTTCTTGCTACAATCATGATAGGCAGTGTCAGGAGAGGATCTTATGTTTCCATAGGAAGCAATCACAAGAAAACTTTGACTAACACAGTTATCAGTGCAGATGCACACACATCATGAGATCATGGCAATCACATCAGTCACTCAGCATTTTCTGACCTTCGGTAGTCATGAAATACATAAGAAGCAATTAAAAGTTCAGATCTTTATGTCAAATAATTCTTCTAATATAACACTTAAAACAAAATGGTCAGTCAACACATCCTAGTGTGTCAGAGTGGGAAATATGAGCACTTGGCAGAAATGTATTACATATAGCACTCCATATCAGTAAATTTATGTACCACATTCAAGAATCCAGAATAATAAAGTATGATATTGCCATATAAATCATAAGTGCTTGAGCAAACAGAAGTCATTAATCAAAACTACTCCTTTTTGTTTCCAATGATGAAAATGATTTTTCAGTTTCTATTGACAATGATTGTTTTCTACCGGGGATGCTTGATGCCTTCTGTAATACAGAGTGGCATCCCTGCAGTTTGAGATGAAGACTACTTATTCCTTTGAATAACAAAATGGGAGAAGTGGGGGGGAGCAATTTCCCAGAAATGCAGCAGCCATTTTAGAAACCCTCAGTGAGGCTTCTTGTTCAGCTTGTTTTCTATACAAACAAAGCTATATTTGTGATAATTAATTCGTTTTAATGTGTACCATAAGAACCTATTCAAAATTGAAACCATTATTCTGGCTTTGGGCCCATCACGGAATACCATGATACTGAAAAGGAGATGCCGTTATCTGCCTACTTGTGTAAGAAATTTTTGAGCTACAATCACTAAGCAAGCTATGAAAGGCACGAAAATACTTAGTGTTGAATTTTGGTATGATGTAAAATAGTAGAGATGCACTGTTTTCAAATAAACTTGAACCTGAAAAAGGAAGCTGAATGAGCATAAAAAAAGCCTTAGTTGCTGGGCTCAGACAGTGACACATAGGCAGATTTCATCTCACCCAATACTGTACGCACATCTGGTGAAACAAGATGAAAGCTTATCCAGTGTAATAGAAATTGATGCAAAAAAAGGGTTCAAGGAAGAAAGAATTTGCTGTGGTTCTGTTGTGGAAATAGCATGATTTCTGAAAGCCTGCAGGAAATACATACACAGTTATTAGTTCTAACATGAAAAGTATTTTTCCATTTTATGATATCCTTCTCATTAGTCTCTCAAATACACTATTCAAGTCTGTAATCAATATAATCATCATCCTCAAATCCCTCCTGACTTGCCATCTCTAAATGTGCAACATTTCACCTCGTACATTCTTGCTCTTGCCTGCCTACTTGTTTCAGTCTACTTCCACACCTCTAATTTATTTTCCCTTTACCTTTCTTAATTTAGTACTGCTTTGCAGGTACTTGGCTTTACAGTACTTTACTCGATACACATCTATTAGGTGCAATAAAGGATGGACTTCAGCGCTGGAAGACATGTTCAAGTTAAGAAATCTCATTACTTCTGGAAGGGATTAGCAGAGCTAAACGATCTGGAAAGGCCTGTGAGGACAGTAAAACAACTTAGAGCCAAAAACTGCAAAGAATCTGACAAAGACAGTGAGAGTAGAGATATATAAACTCTCTAAAAAGGTGGTTCTACTAAGAACTGGGCTGGATGCCTAAAAGGGAATAGCTGCCTAATTCTTGGAGTGAAAAAAAGGGAGAAAACACTTGTAGCAAAACAGCGATGAAAGATAAGATGAAATTCTTAGTAAAACCATACAGTACAGTATGAAACTTAAGAACAAGCATATGGCATGTATTACTTTTTCAGAGGTAATATTTTGATTTTTTTCCACAATTTCTCCAAAATAAACTATACATTTTCATATACTAATGAGGTCTAATGGACATCTCAAAGATGTTTCTGTTTAAGTCTTAAGTCTTCAAAACATATGAATACCAAAATTCTTTACACCCAAGAAATACGGCAATCATATCTGCAATTGAAAAGCTTACTATAAACTGGAATAATTTAATACAGAGTTCTTGGTAGATTTGTTTTAAACCTGCACAGAAATGAGCACATGCAGCATAAAGCACAAAAACTACTAAAAAAAAATCAAAAAGGCTGTAAGAGCTGCCTAAGGTTTGAGCAATGCCAAAATAAAGCTTTGAGAACAGGTAGAAATGGAAGGAAATCTGTCTTGAAAGAATGCGATAAGACACTTCAGCATTTCTGGGAAATGTTGTATGGTGACGGAAGTCCTCTGTTTATGTACAGGAAGAGGCAGAACAAACTTCTCAAACACAATATCTGGCAGTCTTGCATTGCCTTGATCTGCACTACATCTTAGCCAAGCTAAGCTCAGTCATAATAGTCACAAAGCTCTTGGCTGCTCTCCTGCATATGCCAATTAATCCTGGTCCTAGCTGTGAATTGTTGCTGTGGGAAATAAGATGGATTGCCATTAAACTCACTTCAAACATGGTCATTAATGTCCAGTAAATGAGTGGATATATGAGTGAATACACATTTGTTCACCCGATTACTTTTACAGCTTTTTTTAATTTCATCACTGAACTATATGAATCTCTCACTTTTAATCACTTGTTGCTATTTATGAGCAGATGAGGGTAGTATATTTTCTAACTTTGTGTCTGGAACGTTGTGTTGGTATATGGAACTGGTACAGACAATTGATGCAGTAAGTGACAACTGCAAGCTTTAGCAAACCTCAGTTTACAGTGGAGTCACCACTGGATAGATCATGTAGGAAGTAAATTCTGAAAGCTCACTTTTTTAATTATATTGGCCTTGCTATAACTATAGCAAGCAGCATATACACCAGAGTGTATGTGAGCATCCTAAACATATGGAAATGATTAGCTACACATAACATAGTCTGTTCACTGTTAATGCAATGCATAAGAATAAGCTATTTTTTTGACAGCTGCTATTCCATGACTAATAGAAAATGCTGACAAGGCTCAGGCATAGATTGCCTCTGATATTTTAAGGTAATATGAGAAAGCAATCTTGGATCTGCTATAAAATACAGAAAAGGAAGAGGCTGGTTAAGAGTTTCCCTGAAGCCACTGTCACTACTCTGCCTCACATGTCAAACAACAGCCAGGCATAAAGTACATACAATTAGACCATCTAGATATTTTTATAATACGCAGGTTTAATATACAGTTTGAATAAGAATGTGAAAACCACATATATAACCATATATATATGTCTTCTGTAAAATGAGGTATTTACAAAACTGTTCTGAACAAAAAGTAGCTACATTGTCTTCCTAATAAGAGTTTAGAGACATAAGGATGGAAAACGAGATTCGTTTGGACTGCCCAGAGGAGTGGAAATAAATTAAAAAGAAGCATCTACAAGACTGAAATGCAGACAAAATCTTGTCACAAGGGAAACAACAGGTAAATAGCTATTGGAGACAGACTTTTCTAATGTAACCTAACTATATATTAAGCTCTTTTTTTTTTTTTTCATTTCTTTATGTCACTTCTAAATACTTCTCATGTCTAATTCAGATGTTATGTTAAATGATTGTATTCACATATTTATTGTAACCTGGTTTGTATAAGTGAGATATAAGGTTACAGAATAACATGAAGGAGCTTTTTACCCAAGGACAGATACTAACAAATAAGCCAACAAACTAGGGCATTGAAATACCTTAAGTAGTACACCAGATTCCTCACATCTCCTTCTCTTTTGGGGTCCCCATCTCATATTGTGATTATTTCCACCCTGGCACTAGGAGAGGCAGAAATGTCTTCCAGTGGCTACTGCGCATATTGGAGAACATCTAGCATGGATCTCTCATGTAAATAAAGGGTTTTCAAGTTCTTAAGCACAAACGGTAGAGGGTCACAACCTTCCACTCAGGGAGTTTAAATTAGTGTTTTGTTTATTTAGAGGTTTTTATATAAGCTTTTAGTTGTGCTTAGCTTCCTTGAATGAAAGACTATGGTACTGTCAGCTTGATGTCATCCTTCCTGTACCATAGCTAACATTTTTGTCATTGTGTCTCTTCTCCCTCTTCATATGCCACCCTACCAAACTGTATTTTAATTTGTTTTATATCTATTTAGCACCACAGAAAGCTTTATAACCCCTATGAAACTCTTTTGCAAGACTCCAAAAGCACTTTAGGATTTCAAAAGTCCTGCCGGCAGCTAATCATAAAATAATTTATTTTGTCTGGGTTGCCTCCACAGCCCATTGCATGAAGATTTATTTCATTACTTCTCAGCCTTCTTTTAAAGAGCATGATATGTAGCTTTCATGTATTTTACAGAAGATAAAGATACGTCTTTGCTGATTGCTCTGTGGGCCAGAAGTCTCCTGTTGCTCTATTTTAAAGTAGCAGGAAAACAGATAAAGAAATTGTACCAAGGTCATGTCATAAATTACAGCTATCATCAGTATCAATTTGTTGAAGGATTCATTGGAGAGTAAAGTGATCCATTATCTTTATTAAGATATTTACCTGCATATTGAAATCCCAGGAAATGGATACTGAAGAGGTAAATTAGATCACGCTTATTTTCAGTGCTCTTGACAAAAAAGGTCACTTAGAGTTTTTTCTTTAAAACTGTACAATTCTGAACATCTGCCAGCTAGAAGAGAAAGTCCCCAGAATCGATGGAAGTGCTTAAAAGAGCACATCCTACCCTGCAACCTTCACCTTTTCTCTCTTTCAGTCCTGTAGGAACAAAAGAGAAGGGCTTTTTTCTCACATCTGCAGCCTCTCTCACATAGTGAATTACATGGACAAGTGATATTTATTCTGAGCCACGCAATTGTTGAAAGAAATAATTAAATAGAGAGCATTCTTATTTTAGGGTCTTTGGGTCTACAAGCACAGGATAAAAGGAAGTCAGGGTAACTAACTCCCAGCTTCAGATGCCAATGTGAACACCAGCAGTGATGAGCCCCATCACTGAAAGAATAAAAGTAAACAGATTAAGGGGTCTGTACAAATTGGGATGACAAATTTTATCAGAAGCCATTTGTATAAGACAATGTCAGGGATCAAATGCAAATCAATGCTCTAAGAGTTCTTTCTTCACTTATCATGTATACTTTTCAAGCTTCTCTGTAAGAGGCTACAAATAGTTAAGAAGAAACAGAAGCCATTTTGAGACTTGATACAGGTAGTTGTAGCAAAGTATCAAATAATTACTCATTTGGGCCTGTTCGAAGTCTCATAACTTTATACACAGATACATAGGCCATCCTTTACCAGAAAAGTGAATCAGAAAGATATAGACTTCTTAATACATATTCAAAAGATGATGTAACTGCTATCTCGGATACTACATGGAACAAAATATGGAGCTATAATGTTGTTACAACAATGTACACATTGCTCAGGAGAAAGAAAAAAAGCAGGGGGAGAAGGGCGAAGATGTCATATTACATCAAACTGCATCTACAGAGTTCAGAAAAAAATAAGCAGCAGACTTTTAAATATCTTTCCAAGGCAATCAAAAGAGGAAGAAATCAGTCATGCTATATATGAGGGCTTGAATAAATGAGTTCTGCAGAAAGGGATAAGATACTTCATACCCCATCTCTTCAATCTTCACTAAAAACACCTCTTGCAGCTTAAGTTTCTATTATGCTTGTAATCACACAGAATTAAAGGCAGAGTAAAAATGAAGATTGAATTGCCTTTGCATTCTTGATTTCATCAAGATTTGGCTTGACACTAAAGTTAATTGAGTTAAATGAAATAAATGGAAACATATTATTAAGCTCTGGAGTGTGCTCATAAAATGTAGCATCTTATCAAAGTCACGCTAGAAGAAGATGACTATTTGGAGATAGCTTTCATGCACAAAAAAGCCTCCCCATGGAATTAGCAAAGGCAAATGTTATCAGACAGCACAAAACAAGGGAGGATTGTCCAACCTCCTCAGTCTGATTTTTCACCAGCTTGTGCGTTAGCTGTGGTGGTGACAATTCTAAAATTTGATTTTCCATTTATCCTAGAATGCCAAAAAAGCATTTAATGTGCAATAATAATAAGCTTCCAATGTGGCATAAAATTAAGCTGTCTGTTTAAACTTGTAGTTAACAACCTGGTTTATTTAAAGCTATTGTTTAGCTCTTCTAAAACAAAAGCCATTATGCTTTGTGAAGGCCTCATTCCCTCTGCCTTATTATCTGCAAGTCTAAACAAATGCCACAGCTGCACTTCTCCAAGGAACTGTAAACTATAAGGTGGAATTTCCATAAGCTGACATATAGACAGTCTGTCAGAGTGCAAAACAAAACAAGTGTTAAGTTTGATTAATATCAACTATTGCAAGTGAGCTTTCAAAACAGATAGAAATTGCTTTGCTACTGTAAAACTGTTAAAATATCCCCCACCAACACCCATGAGGTGTTGAACTCAGAGCTTAAAATGTTTTAAGACTGATTCTGAGGAGGCAAACTTAAAGGAGGATCCCTTTCACTACATTTCAGCATGTACAGTCCAAGAGCATTTATGGTCATTTGGCGTGGGGGGATAGGACAAGGGAGTAGGGAGGAGTACATGGAGAGAGAAGTAACTTAATTAAACCACTACATGAATGCTCCTTGAAAAAACATATTGCAATAATAGACCATCACAAGCCAACCCCTAGATCTGTCTCCTGTATCTCAACAGAAATATTCAAATATGTGTATATATATATATATATTTTTAAACCCTCATTTGTCGAAGCAGAGCTACCTAACATAGGTATTCCAAAGGCAAGACAAAAATTATTACAGCTATCATGCACATTCTATTTCCAAATGCCATCGTTTCCCAGTGTTCCCTGTCAGAAGTATACCTTAGTACAATTCTTTTATTATGCAAAAATGTAACAGTGCAATCATTCGTTAAGAAACAGACATATTTCACAAATGATGTTTACTGAGAGAGGGATGAAAATCTCTCTAGAATTAGTGCTTTTTGCCTAATACAAAAAAGTGTAATTTAAATAGTGATGCTTCTGCAGAACAAAGATTTAATCTGTCAGCCTCATAGAAATTTAAGTGAAAGTAATGAACTTTACCGTTAATGACATACCAGGACAAATACTCCTAGGCCAAAACCGGAGACAAACTCAAAGATACAATTACAGCTGATTTCACAATACTTTCAAGCAGATACAAGACACTGCCTAATCCCAAAGCGAGTATAATAATAGGACGGAAAAGAGAAACAGAAATACAATATTCAGAGATCCTGAAGGTTGTCTTCCAAGCTCTTTCACAACCTCTTCTCCAACAGAGCAGAGAGGAACAAAATTAGATAGCACCCTCACACCATTTCCTCCCTCCAGACTGCAGAGCTGGAGAAATAAACCCTTTCACAGAGTCTAGAGAACAGATGATAGCTTTTCTGCAAGCTATTTTATCTGCAAACAGTATTTTTTAAAGTATGAAATTTTTGGGTGAAGGAAAGGATGGGGAATTAGAAAAACAGAAAAGTTGCAATAATTGATCATGGAACAAGTAGGAATCAGCATGGTTTGATTGTGGAAAAAAAAAAAAAAACAAATGCAATTTCAGGATGTGTCAGGTAAGCTATTTGCAATGACAGGACAATATAAGTACAGCTGTACAATACACTGATGAGATTTTGCCTGGGGTAGCTAATCAGGTATTTTATCTGGTTTGGTTATCATGCTCAAGAAACATGAGTTTGGTGGGGATAGGCTACGAGAACATTGAATGGGGTGGGGAGGAAACAAATCGTGTGAAAAGAGCCACCTAGTACGTCAATAGTAAGAAATTGAACTGCCCATCAGTGTTCTGCAGCACTGAGGCTAACTGGAAAATAACATCGCATATCCATACTTTAAAACTCTCCTACCATCCAAACATGGTGCTGCATCCAGCAGCCTGGTGGAAATAATCCCTGGCCCATCCTAATTCTGGAACTGTGTCCAGGAATTGTTTGGTCCAGAGCCATGGCCATGACAGGGACCAATTTACCAACTCAGATTTTGAGTGCCAGCAACCAGGAACATGCCTGGCACTAAATTGATTATAATAAAGTTAGCATCTCAAGTAGTTTATTTATTTGCTTCATCCATCATTCTGCTAGCCCAGTTTTGTGGCTGTTCCAAAATTATATTTCTGGACCATGATACAAGTATTCCTGAGACTGCTCTGGTGCAGGGATTTCAGAGCTAGCTAAAAAGGTGGCTTTGGTAACTGAACAAGCTTAGTCAAACACTAACTCAGTGCCACAGAGGCTCATTCTCTTACCAAGAAGAAATACAGATGAACATATGCGGAGTTCCATGTTATCATAACTAGCTGACCCTGATACTAGTCCATTAAGGTGTTTTGATGACAAATATCTAAAGAGAGCTTGTCTTGTTTCCTTAAAGGATGAGGGCTGAGAACACAGTTCATTGCCTTCCTGAAGTATTATACAAAGCAAACACTGGTGGGCAAGAAGAGCTAATAAAGTTAATGGGCAACACTGGCAGGAATAATTTGGGTATATAAACTGTAGGAATAAATATAAAATAGAAAGCAAGAGGAGGTTTGTAGCCAGAAGAGGAATGGGGAATTCAACAGCTCTTCAATGGCATTATGTAGGTTAAAACCAATTCCAAGTTAAGACTCTGCCAATCCATAAAATGGAGCTTATGACACTCTCACCTGCAACAATTTCATGACCAAAAAGTTCCTTCTAATCTTACACTCCTGTGTAAGACCAGGCATACTCTTACCAAGCATAAAGCACTAACCAGCAGTGTGAGATATTCTGTCTTTCTTAGCATTTCTCTTTTGAATGTTTCTGTTTCTTAACAACTGCTGTCACTGCACCGTTTCCTACCACAAGAGACCACATTTATTCTCAAAGGAATACAAGTTTATACCATAGTACCTCATCAATCCCAAGAAACCTACAATGATCTGGCTGCAGGAGGTGCAAGCGGTTCAGCCTGACTCACAGATACTTTACCAAATCACTTACTATTAAACACCAGATTCATAATGAGAAGTATCTCCATAATTAGACGTTCTGCCCCAGAATATGATTTGATTCGAAAGAGCTGCCTTCCCATTCTAATTGAAATTGTGTCTCTCTCTAAACTGCAGATAGGAAACAAACTCTCATTTTTTATCAGTAATACTCTGAATAATAATAAAAAAAAAGACACAAGATAAACAATGAGAGGTATTTTAGATATTGAACAGAATAGAAATGATACATAAACAATGAGGTGATGGATAAGGACTAATAACTATTCCGTTAAAAAAACTGCAAAAATTGTTTCTTCAGAATCTATTTCATAAAAGAAGAATAAGCAGAAGCTTTGAAACAAATTAAAAATGAAAATAGTATTACAAAAGCAGGTAATGCCATGAAAATTAAAGGAATGTTATGTTAACCCTTACTGAGACTCCTAGCAAGTGACACCGAGTTTAAAACCTCCAGAGTTAGTGAATCAATACTGGCTGAATTACACAGCCAAATGTCAGACCAGAAAGATCACAGCAGTCATGTATTTCTAAATAGAGACTCTAGCAAGGATATTCAGCTACATGTATTTAAGAGGACTGTCATATGACACACATGAAAACTCATGCTCTTCAAAGGCAGGATACTGGAAGTAACCCCATATACTCCAAGGTGCAGAGCAGGCATGCTTGTAGTTTGTCATAATACTGCAGAATGCAGCTTCATGATCTTGTATGTGCTCAATGGCACAGACTATCTCTTCTTCACTGCAACTCCCAATTAAAAAAAAAAAAAATCATTATTTTGCAATGTATGAAGTGAAATGAATTAACTCAAATTAATTTTACACCTTATATTCAGTTCCTAAAATTGGAGAAATTAATCCAAGAGGCAACACCTTTTAATGCCTGTTTGGAAGTGTATGAAATAGCCTGGACTACCTAAAAAGTCTTTACACAAAGGTGGAGTTCTAAGAGTCCTGATCTGGTATCTCTCATTATTTAGACAATGAATAAAACCAAGATTTCTAACTGGGGAAAAGGGAGCTGTGCAACCTTGGAGCTGCACCGTGTAACCACATGTCTGTCTCTGGGAAGAGAGATAAAGTCCTTCCTATCTTCTTGGTAGAAGTCCACCTGGGCAAGCACGATTATTTCATTATTCCCTAATCACCTAACAAACACCCAGGTGACAGCTTTTGATTAATAACGACTCTTTCTAGTGCAAAATTAATACAGAAGCACAAACATTTGTAGCTGTTTAAAACCCATTTAGCTACAGATCTATTTATCTCAGTCTTGATTAACTGGCCTTTGCTCTTGCTATTTAAGGGAGTAAGCAGCTTTATTGAATTCAATGTCTGCAATACTGTACATTTATATGAAGTGACCTAAAAAAAGACAGTGTTTTGCTGATGATGAATCTCCGATCTATTTGAGACAAGGAATGCATTTGATACAACGCTGTATAAAAATGGTATAGGCAAGTGTATGTATATTTAGTCAGCCTACCCCTAAGCATTTGTGCATACTTGACTTTATCTTTTTCAAACAGAGGCAGTACACTATCTTTCTGTGTAATTCAGCCCATAAGGACTTATTTTTGAGGACTTATTCTGATTTATTTCAGGAATATCCAAAATACCTCTGCTTATTTCCTGCGTTCTTCAGAACTCGGCAGGACAGCAACAGATAGAGCTACTGTCAGGAAGTATCCTGAACTGCCAAGTGGCTGGAAAAACAAGAGTCCCTATTTTGCCACAGCTCCCGCTATATCAACAGCCAGTGTACAACAGTTCAGTTCACCTCGTTATTAGCTGTAATCAGTTCACTTGGTAAGTGAATAAGAAATAAGATATCCCCACTTCCTGGAGGAAGACCATTTGTGAAGAACAAACCAAACCTTTCTGCACAGTGGTCTTTTGATTTAATTTATTATTTATTTTTATACTAAAAAAAAAACCCACCAAACTTTAGTATTTCTGTTATGGCAATCCCAGCTAGTTCTGGGCATTGTGCTTTGTTTCTGTCTAAGCCTTTTCTCAAGCAATGTCCAAAATTAGCCTGTTTCTTGCCAAAATGGTTCACAACAAGTATTGCCATGATTCCAGCTAAGGAGAGAAGGACTTCTATGCTCAGTACATCTTATAAGCAGCCTGCAGTTCTGAAAATTACTGGAAATTAAGTGCTTGAGTTACTCTGATTCTGGCAAGGATACTGTAAGCTGAAGACCCTTCCATGTCCTAAAGTGTCAGCCAACCAAGCCCATACTATAAACATGGAAAGGAATGGTTTTCAAAAAGATTAAAGTATTCAAAAATCTCATAGCTACAAACTTCTTTATTTTAGATAGTAACAGCCATTGCTACAAAGACTGTTCTCTGACTCTGCAGCCATTTGTTTAAACAGTCTGAAAGCCACACAGACTCAGTACCTACTAGAAAGTAAATTCAGTACTTGGAGGATCATGTATTCATCCTGTTCTCCATTATCACACAAAAGAAAGCACTAAAAGCATGAATATGAGGAAGGAGATGAGAGGGAAGAGAATATTTTGTGGCTCAGATTTTACCAAACTCAGACCCCAACGTGAAACAGGAGCAACCAGACCACTGTCAAATTCCCCAGCCTTCTTTCAACCATAGCCTTGAGTGCAAGCATTGTACACAACTATCACAAATCATCTTTTCATTGGTATAATCAGAGTTAGTATCACCCTTAAAGAGTACCCACTAATTACTTTGTTACCCTAATTCACCATAAGAAGTTAATGTGTACAGGTTAGATTATAGCTTTTAGGTAGAAATTAATAAAGAGAATAACTGTTTTCATATGGCAGTGGTAGCAGTTACTAGATTATTCAGGTAATTATCTTCTAATACTGCATATTGAGCAGCATTATAGATATTCCTCTACTACATAGTACTACTATCAGTATTAGAGGTATTCCTCCACTATGTAATACTCTGTAAGTATTTTTAATAGCAATTATTAAAATTTCTCTCCTCATTCTTTAGTGCAGCATATAAGGAAAACTGCATAAAGGTAAACCTCCTGTGTGTTCTCTGACTCATATGCTATGATTCCCAAACTGAAAAGAGTTACAGAGTATAAAGACTAAAATACTAAGTCACAACTGTCCCAACTGTCTTATCTATAAAGGGATTTTTCTGAGGCACAGACCAATGTGGATTTCATGACACTGGATCTACACTGGCTCAACAGACAACCTATGACACACAATATATGACAGAAAATGCCCAAGTAATTTATCACTGCATGAAAAAGTTTGTGCACAGGAACAATTACCTTTCTGTTCTCACAGAAATGAAGATACATAATTTACAGTAGTAATAGATTTATGCTTACAATTAGATCACATTGTAAATTATGGACCCTTCTGAATACATCATTATTACCCCTTCTCAAACAGTAAATATCATCTACAGAACAGGTATTTTTACCTTGAAAAGACATCATTTAACAAACGTTTCTAGATTACAATTGCATTGATTTAATCTCACAGAGAAATGTGGTCCCTTAATCCTGGATGTCCTTAAATTCTCTAGGTACCTCAGAGAACTCTTCCCTTCTCCTGACAGTTCAATAGGCTCCTAAAACTCTACATTATGCACATGCTCATCACAGACCCACTCTGAGGCTCCCTGAGCTCCTCTGTGATTCCTGTAGGACCCAGTCTAGGAAATGTGAACTGATTACATCATTATTCATATTGACAGTTTTTGGCTACCAGGTTTGGAGTTTCTGGGTTTTTCTTAGTATAAGATGGAAGAGGTACCACTTCGGAACAGTTGCACAGCAACTGAGGGACAGCAACTCAGTTGTCTCTTCACCTGATAGGATTCATATCCACAACTCTGCCTCCCAGTGACATGTAATTAAAGCATGCTCTAATTGCAAGGCCACAGTTACGTTTAGCGTCCTCCAAGATCACACGGAAATGGGACTATGTGCAAAAAAACCCTCAACCAACCGGACACAAAACACAGGCCACCCCAAAAGATCAAAAAGCAGAATTCATGAGTTCAGAAGGAAAGCAAATATGAAAGTACTCACTATTTTATTTAGAGTACTCAGGTGAGAGTCATAAATCTTTGACTTTCGTCCCTGTAGCTACTACTAACAAACAGAATTAAAGAATCACTAAGTCAAAAACAAATAAGCCCCCAGATGGGATTGAAATAGAGAAATCCCTTTCCAACTGAATGTATCTGCAATAAGGTCATGGTGTCATAAAAATACAGTTGTGAGAGAGTCTGAGAAATGCCCTCAGCTATCCTTGGAAATATTTGTCTAATTGTCCCGTTCCTTCCAGTGATGGAAATTCTACAGCCTTCATAGGTAACCCATCTCTATATTTATCTACCTTTAGTATTCAAAAGATTTCTTTAACTGAAACATCTCTTACAACAGGGCAAGTCCACTCATTATTCTTAGTTCACACTCTATCCAATTCTTTGCAAGAACCTTTTATATACTTGTAGACTTTTATTATGTTTTTACTAAATCACCTCTTAACAAATCCAACTATTTCAACTTTACAATATTTGCTGAACAGAATCTCAGATGCAACATACAAAGTCTAACCTTTCTTTGTATGCTTCTGGCAGGAGAGAGATGTTGAGTTGAATACTACAAGATTCAAAAAGTTGAAGTGAGGTCCCCAATCACGTAGCTCTTATATAAAAGCTGGGCACCACAGCCACTTCAAAAAAAAGGGAATCCGCTCACTTATTTTAAATAACACTACTTCTCTAGCAGGTATCTTCAGGTATTGACTTTGGACCACTGGCAGTCATTGTCATTCTTTTTCAGCTTTCTAAGAGGAGTTCAAATGTATACTTCTGCGATTAGAATTGCTCTTATCTTAGATGGTTCTGTGGTCAGGATAAAGCCTTTTTCACCCTCTGAGATACATCAGCACTGTCATGGGGTTTGGCAACCCAGCGTTAGGGGTTGCATTCTATTTTAGTTTTAGGAACCTTAAATATAGGAATAAACATAATTAGCAGATATCAGAGATGTTTATATTACATTGGAACATGATGATAACATTTTCAAGATTAAAATGGCTAAGATAGTTCCAAACTCATACACAATATAACTGTATTTGTATGGCTAGGCTGCCCTCAGCACCCTTGATGGAGGGTACCTCTATGCTCTCCTGGATATAGTTAATTTACCACTATGAAGGATCTCCAGTTCTCAAAGGCAGATTCTAAAGAAGCAGAGGAAAGGACATAATCCAAAAATTTTTAAGTAGAGTCTAATGTTTGAGTCATGGGAACTCTGAAGCAGTACTACCTCAATCCAAGAAAGCAACTCACACAGGAAAGCAAGTATCAGTCAGGTAGGATGGAATCACATATTTACGGTGTACTTATGTGTTTAGTTAAATCAAGATACTTTTCTTGAATTTTGACCAATATGATCAATATAAGTACATATTATGACAGAGGAACAAGAGCCTACTGAGAAGGGTGACAAATGAACAGTTTGAAAGAGACTGTCACTGCACCTCTAATTAAGAAAGAAATTGCAGCTACCTAAAAGACTGGACTTATCTTGCAGCTTCTGTCTTTGGAACTGGTTTTAAGATATGCCCATCAACTGCATTTTAAATACAATTACTTAACTACTTCTTTTTCACTTATTGTGTAAAAGCTAGATTACAGAAGTGAGAGCAATTTCAGTCTGAGACCTCTTGTCATTTGGATGTGTTATGGCAGTTAGGTCCCTTGGCATGTCAGACAGCTGCCAAGACAGCTCTCATCACTTCAGCACCAGGCTGATGATTTAGCTTTCAAAGCACTACAGCTGTCATAGGACATCAAGAAAATATTACACAAGGTGGTCTTGCAGGTAGCTGGAATCCATTATATTACAAATTTTAAAATGTTTAGGTAAGCCTTGGAATTTTTCTATGTGTTCAGTGGCAAGTAGGTCATTAATGTAATGCACTTCTGATGTTCTTGCAATAGCAGGTGTTAAGCTGTCTTTTAAGGCTTACTCTTCATAGGACACAACACAGTACTGGCTGTAAGATAATGCTGGTAATGGCTTATGATCATTTCAGACAGGATAAGAGTAAGAATAGTACTAAGCATATACAAGTGAACATTAAAATGTATTTACACCATCTTAAGTTTTAGCCAGTGTAACTACGCTAGATGATGAGAAAATATGCTGGATGCAGATGGCAGAGATGAGTTTGAACTTTCCACTGACAAAGATGCTGATAAATGCAAATCTATTGCAGTGTGGCCAACAGACACATTCAATGAACTTTATTTCCATGTGAAAAAAAGCAGCACTTTAAAGATAAAACACGAGACCAAGAATGACATTACTCAGAAACTCACATTAAGTGACCAGTTAACACCAGCTTCTGAGAGTTTTATCTGATTAGCAATTTCATGACAGTTCTGTCAAACAGTACACACTTAAATAACTATCATAGCACCTACAACAGCAAACAGTTGAGCCCAGATCAAACAGCGAAGCCCAGATCAGTGACATCTGAAATGAGCTCTCCCTTTAAGCTAGCCCCAAGAGTACCAGATTACAGGTGTCTTGCAGAGAGGACTGCCCCTCAGCTAGAATTATTGGGTTGGGTATGGTGTTACACATGACACTGAATTTCAGAATGAAAGTCAATGCCTCCATTCAGCCTTTTGCTGTAATGTACAGACATAGTTTGGGTTGACAAGGGGAGAGAATATAAAACTAAAGAGGGAAGGGAAAAAAAAAACCAAACCAATAAACACAAGTGATGCACAATACAATTGCTCACCACCTGCTAACCAATACCCAGCCTGACCTGAGCAGTGATCTGGGTCTTCCAGGCAAATCCTCCCCTAGTTTCTATACTGAACATGATGTGAAGTGGTATGAAATACCACTTTGGCTAGTTTGGGTCAGGAGTCCTGTCTCTGCTTTCTCCCAGTTTCTTGTGCCCCTCCTCACTGGCAGAGCATGAGACTGAAAAGTCCTTGATCAGGGTAAACATTACTTAGCAACAACTAAAACATTGGTGTGTTATCAGCACTGTTTTCAGGCTAAAGACAAAACACAGCACTGAAACAGCTGTTAGGAAGGGGAAAAATGACTGCTACAGCTGAACCTAGGACACACACTTCTGCATAGCTACACAGCACTGTTATCCTGTGTAAAGATTCCACATGAATTATGTTGAATGGAAACATGGATCCAACAGTTTTCCAAGAGAGATGCATCTTTAAGGTCCCTGAGACAGACTGAGTCATGGTACAGCACGCCTAATGAAATTATGAAAGGAAAGCTTTTATACATCAAAGATCTTAATTCAATCAAAAACCCATACAGCTACTCTCTTCAGAGAAACTGGCCACTACCTGGATTTGTTGCCAAATGCTATAAAAACCCTGTAAAGGCTTTAAAATAGACCTTTAAAATAAACCTTTAAAATAGAGCTTGGCTGCACTCTGTGGTATGGCTCAACAATAATTTTGTCCAATAATAATTCTTTATTAATTGTGGTTTAATATCTATTAGTCTAAGGAGTTTTAGACGCAGAAAACCTGCTAAAAGATACCAACTAACATGCATTGGGAAGCTTAATTTTCTTCTTCTGAGAGGAAGCTTCAGAAACTAATTTATCTTCATAGTTCTCTTAGAGAAAACCCTT
Source organism: Agapornis roseicollis (assembly GCA_002631895.1). Taxonomy (NCBI): domain Eukaryota; kingdom Metazoa; phylum Chordata; class Aves; order Psittaciformes; family Psittacidae; genus Agapornis; species Agapornis roseicollis. The sequence goes on along the minus strand of NDXB01017460.1, from coordinate 341,887 downwards.
TTTTGTCAAGGTTTTCCAATTGACCAAAATGTGTTAAAGGCATGTTGCAACATCCTGCAATTCCTTCAAACAGAATAAAACATTTGGTATGACACTTGGTCCATCACTAAAGGATTAAGACCCATAGAAAATCAGGACCAAGCAGAGAAATAAGGTTTCTTGTTTATTTTGTTCTCCCTTCTCATAAATCAGGGTGGAATCAACTACGATAAACTCAACAAACTATTTGTTTGCTGTAAAGATTTTATTTACCAATAGTGAACTAAGAGAGATGAAGAAGTATCTGCAATGGGAAAGTACTTGTGAAGCTTGTGATTTTATGTCTTCTATTTGGTGCTAAATAAATGAAGGACAAAATTCCAAAGCCCAAGGTGAGTTCACACATTCAACAGAGGCAATCACATTTGTCAGAACAAATACAGATGTCTACATGTGAGCTGGCCACCCCAGACCTACTTTGCTCTCAATGGTGAGAAGTCAACACTTCCCATGTGTAATCAATCTTATTATACAGGGAACATCAACAATAGGTCAAATGAATCTCTTCACGTATATAAGAGATATCCAGGGTTAGATGAGATCAAACACTCCCTTTGTGTTTCTGAAATTAGTAACAGTCATATAAGAGATTCAATAGAAAGTTCCTTCCAAACATTAGATTTCCTGCAGCTTAGAGTCAGCAGAATCATTATGTAATGATTTTGTAGACACACCACGACACTTCTGTCTGATAAAAATATTTCCCTGTAATATTTCATTAAATTTAAAGTTACTGTGTAGCAACTCTAAGAGGTTGACGGCTGCCAAGAGCTGTGAGGTAGCTGAATAGAATGGTGTTTCTGGAGCTCTGCCCAGAGTTGAGACAAAATTTGACTCATCTTCATGCATACATTTGCAATATACCTACAAACTAAAATAAGGATTTAACTCCATCACGAGGTTCTAGTGATATCCTGTTGCAGCTAAGACTTGATTATAATACCAAAAGAAGCTTCTAAGTGGCTCTGAAGAGAAAGGTGATATTTTCGTAACTATATTCATTGGGATGTTTGTGACCTTGAATTGTGTTCTCCCAGAATACACACGCCCTAAGCACCAATTCAGTTGTTGGTAGCAGGATAAATATAATTTGAGCTCCATTTTGTGTCTCTGTACTACTTCACAGTATACTAGCAAATATTGCAGTGAGTAGGAAATACTGTGCTTGGGAAGCCTATGCATGCAAGGATTTAGAAACCATAGGATAGGAGCTGAGCTAGATCAGGACTGATGAATTTATCATGTCTATTTTTGCTTTAATTTTCAGCTAACAGTCTTCCAACAAAAAACAGAGATAAAATATTAGAAGAGAGAGAGGGGAAGGACATGGAACTGTTTGAACAAGTCCAGAGGAGGCCACAAGGATGATAAGGGGACTGGAGCACCTCCCGTATGAAGACAGGCTGAGAAAGTTGGGGTTATTCAGCCTGGAGAAGAAAAGGCTGCTTGGAGACCTCAGAGCAGCCTTCCAGTATTTGAAGGGGCCTATAAGGATGCTGGAGAGGGACTCTTCATCAGTGACTGTAGTGATAGGACAAGGAGTAGTGGATTTAAACTTAAATAGCAGAAGTTTACATTGGATATAAGGAAGAAGTTCTTTACTGTTCGGGTGGTGAGGCACTGGAATGGGTTGCCCAAAGAAAGTGCTCAAGGCCAGGCTGGACAGGGCCTTGGTGGAAGGTGCCCCTGCCCACAGCAGGAGGTTGGAACTGGATGATTTTAAGGTCCTTTCCAACACAAACCATTCTATGATTCTAAAATATGAAAATTGCATGACATTTACCTGACAGGATCCTGTTCAATCTGCTTATATGCTACAGCATTTTATTCAGTCTTTTTCTGACTTATCTGTTCAAACTGTAAGCTTCTTGACATCTATCCTGTCACTTATTGAATGCTCATGTACCTTTGAGCACAAGGGGAGTCCCAGTCTCAAGTAAGATTTTTAGACATCACCATTATATAAACAGTAATAAGAAATACTTTCAAACAACTAAGCAACTAATATCCTATGTTTTTTGATAGTCAATCCTTTGATCTGCAAGCTGAAGAGATCAGTCAATAATAATCTGGGAATGGAGATAAGAAATATTTTCTTTTAATTACTGAAGTGCCACTTTTTCCAAGTATCACATCATCCATCAGAAGATGGAAGCACAAAACCCTATGAGTTCAAAGGAATCCCATGAGCTCTAGTCCCTCTATTTCTTGCACACATAATTTGATTCCACTACTTCTACTGGATAACCAAGCAGGTTTCAAAAATTCTTGTACTTTTACTGAGAAAAGTTTTTCTGCAATTTTCCAGATAGAAATTTTTTATTTATATTTGACTGCTGCTCTGGATTTTTCAAAATAATTGGTGAACAATAATACAGTGAGAAAGTTATCAGCATGCACTGTTCAAAATACATTATTGTACCAGCTTTAGTCCCAAGGCTTATACTGGTCAGTTGGATTGCACCATTTTAACATACAGTAATTACCACCATGGAGAAGAAAAGGCTCAGAAAGACAGAATGGAATTATAAGTCCTGCTGTGTTAACAATAGATACTGTAGCAAAATATTGTCTTTTATTATCACTACACAGTAATACCAGAGTTCAGGTTACTCTTACAATTTTGCTTAATTGTTATTAAAATAATGCAACATTTCCTCTTACCACTGAGAAGCCAGTGTGGAAAAGATATCGGTGGTTTCAGGTACTTGGAACAGTTTCAAAAGTTCTGGTTCAGATGATAAATCAGCAAGGATCCTTAACTCAATATGGGAAAAATCTAGAAAGCAATGTTAAAATAAATCTCTTGCTCTAAAACAAAATTGTACCTGTGTTTTAACCAAATTATCACAGATTAAAACACAAGTCTGGGCTGTTCAGTCATTTCCTCACACTCAGAATAAAAAGATGCCTATAAAAAATCTCATCCTGAAGTATTTTCAGCTAGAGATCACAAGGTGTCTGATCACTTTGTTATCTTCAGGTGTCAATTAATCTTATTAGCTCTTTGTTTCTACTGACAAGGCTTACATATCATTTACTTCTGAAGCACGCTAAGGAGTATACATCATATAACAATATTCATTGATAGTAAAAGATGTGACAGCCTTGTAAAATATAGTATCTTCCAAATGAGACAGAAAGAAGAGATGACAGAACTGAGGATGTTAATATGTATGAGAATAATAATACATACTATCTTACCTGCTGCTAAAAATGTATATCCTTTTTTTGACACAAACAATGTTCTTGGGGAAAAAGTTATTTCCTCTTCTTTTCCTAGAAAGGGGATAGACATATGAGCCCCAAACCCCAGTTCAAAAATACTGTGTTGCAAACCATAGGAGATTGTAAACAACATACCAAGGACACAACTAAAACCACACAAAGAGCAATGTAAGCAACCTAACAGAGCACCAACTGCCAGCATTACAATTATTTTACTCTATCAGTCATGTACATCTTTGTCTCTGCCATTCTTACAGTACTGCTTACTTCTCCTTTTCCAAAACCAAACCCTTCCCAAAAACACTAGCTAACAAATACCTACAAAACTAACATTATTCACAGATCACCTAAGAAGGCATTCAGATAAGGAAGGGCCTGGAGATAAGCTAAAAAACCAGATTTTTGTATCTTTGAATATGCTGCAGTGATATGTTAATAACCAAATTCTGATTTACAGGTGGCAGGGGGACAGAAGTTGACACTGGCATCCAAATTCTAACTACAGAAATCTACAATAATATCACAAATCAATAATGTATATTGACAAGGTATTAGAAATAACACATCCTGGGAGTACCACTTGTTTTGGTGTAGAAAGGAATGGTGGTTAGAAATACAACAGAATTAATCTGATCAGCATGAAAATGGAAAAACTAAGTGTGCCTTGATACAGGAATGAAACACTTCAAAATACAGTTGGGAATCACATATTACAGGATGGGGCTGTTTCCAGAAAGGCACACAGCAGCTCAGGTCTGCACAGGCACTGCTCACACATTTTTTTGTAACAACTTCAAAAATTTACTTACAAAACTGAATCAGGTAGATAAAATAAAACTGCTGTCAACATCTTATAGTGTCTTCAACAGACTTCTGTTTTATGATCTATATCATTTCAAATGCATGGAGTGAATAGCAGCGAAAAGGCAAGCGTGCCCTCTCTGAGAACCAAGTGCAAAAAATGAGCACCATTTCCCAGCTATGGATGCAGGTGTTCAAGGAGAGTTTATGCTGGCAAACCTTTCTCTTTTGAGTCTATTATTGTGGGTTTCTCTCTTTATCACCTGGGTCACGCTTTTCTACACTTTACTGTGACTCTCTCTGAATCATCTGCCTTAAATCCACTTCTGTTATTACAAACAATACATCTGACTATTGGTGTTTACTTGTGAGGTTGATTAAAACGACCCAGCTTGAACACCACCTCAGGCAAAGCTGAATTCACACAAAGTCATCCCTAGGATATTTAATGGACTCAAGATGTGTAATTTCATCTGGAAAAAGACCACTGACATAGCTGAACGGAACAAAAATATCCCAAAGTTCACGAGTATGAGATCAGTGCTGAAACAGCATTTTTTTTTTTTTTTTTCAGGGAAAGTCAGCAAA
>NDXB01017460.1:287141-337153 GCA_002631895.1 Agapornis roseicollis | reverse complement strand
AATTAAAAATTGCTATAAATGTTTTTTTTTTTTTTTTTTTTGCAGGAACAGTCAGCAAAAAGTACTCGGTTTAAATGCTAATGTATAACTAAGCACTAATAATCTATTCTGCTCTTTAATGGTGGAGCTACCACTCTGCTTTAAAATACAGCTTAGTAAAATAATTAGATAAAATTGCCTTTTCATGTTAGTAAAAACAGAGTTTACCTTTTATGCACTGTTTCTTTGTGATTCTAACTGGATGTTTAGAGATACCTTGAATGTTCTACAAGTAAGAAGAATAAAAATGCTTAGCAAAGTTAACATTTATGGAGACATGTTTATGAACAGTACATAAGCAGCATAAGAACATCAGTGATACTAATGCCAACAAGTTTTCCTTGCATAATAAATAAGATTAGCCCTTTGCCTTTCAAAGGCATTTTCACACTTTTGTAACTATTGATACTTTTAAATAGATGCTCTTCCTTGAAAATTGGAAATGTAAGAAACTTTTCCCACTGGCAGCCTTTCCAAATCCTAATCTCTGGATGCACCACAGAACATAATTAAAAACCCAATAAAAATAATTTCCTCCTTATTTTAACTTGTACTTTTTTAAGATATGGTGCATTGCTTTCAGACAAGAATATATGCAAACCCTGCCTTAAGCTAATGGAACAGATTCTTCTTCGGCCTCCAGAAATTTTTCTAATATCTATTTCCTCTTTTTGGAAATGCATGATAAAATAAAGGAGCTCATTGCTAAGTGCAACACATCAGGCAAGGTTAAAAGTGAGAACTAAGTTTACCAACAAACATGCAGGACTAGGAATAGCAGATTTCTCTTTAAAGATCTGCATTCATAGACCTTGAGTAAAGCACTGAAGATGACACACAGCAGCTTCCTTCTGTTACTTTCAGACATTATGTCTCATCATCTAGAATGGTAACACATGATACGAGACAATGTGTATCAAGCTCAATTTTCAAGGCAATCAATTTGCAAGTGGCTCAGGAATCAGGTGAACCTACTAGTGTTATGTAATACTATGAATTCAGGAGATGTGAATGGTGCTATATAATTTCCAAATCAGAATGATCATTTTCAACATAATTTTGAACTCAAATTTGTTATTTTAAACTTGAGGGATGTAATCAGTCTGCAAAAGCTATTGAAATTTAAAGCAGAAGTAAAAGAACTAAACCCCAAAACCAGAACTGTTTTCATTTCTAGCTTTAGTATCACACTTAAAGATCTATAATTTAATGTATTAAAGTTGAACACCCATGACAGCACCATACATACACCGACAGGAATAAATTACATAATATTTTTCACAGCTTGCATAAACTATGAACACTGCTCTCAATCCACCAATACCACATTTGACCCAGAAGAAACACTTGCTATCTTTAATATTTTATTCTTCAGTTTCTAGAAACAACATAAAAAGGACATGGAACTGTTGAAGCAAGTCCAGAGGAGAGCAATGAGAATGATCAGGGGCTGGAGCACCTCCCGTATGAAGACAGGCTGAGAAAGTTGGGGCTGTTCAGCCTGGGGAAGAGAAGGCTGTGTAGTGACCTCAGAGCAGCTTCCAGTATGTAAAGGGGACCTACAAGGATGCTGGAGAGGGACTCTCCATCAAGGACTCTAGTGACAGGACAAGAGGTGATGGGTTTAAACTTAAATGGGAGGTTCAAGTTAGATAAAAGGAAAAAGTTCTTTAATGTGAGGATGGTGAGGCACTGGAACAGGATGCCCAGAGAAGTAGTAAATGATCCATCCCTGTCAGTGTTCAAGGCCAGGTTTGACAGAGCCTTGGGCAACAGTCTAGTGTGAGGGTTGGAACTAGATCATCTTGAGGTCCTTTCCAACCCTAACCATTCTATGATTCTATAATTTTAAAAGTTGTAGGAATGGTTGTTATAATGCTATTAACCTTATTTTCAAATTGGTGGTTATTTAATCCACACACAAAACTAACATTTCTATTGATAACTATCTATTTTTATCAATAACAAGTTGGGGAGAATGAGTGCTTGCTCGTATGAACAATATGCAGTTTAACTGGACATTGAAAGTAGTAGATGCTCAGAAGTTTTGAAAATTAAGTTCTTTATTATGTATCTTGACATGAATGAGGTAGCCCCATTTTTAATGTTTAAAAAAAAAAAAAAAAACAACCCAAAATCACAACATTTTAATTCTGACTTAAATCACTGCAATGGCAAGCATAATTGTAGGGACTTCTCACTGGGCTCCACACTGGTATTGACTTGCACTTCCAGCTCAGGTTAAAGAGTTGTTTATAGTTCCACTCACTGATTATCGTTGCTTAACTCATTAGTTTCAAAATCCTGGACAAAGTCAAATAAATAAAAAGTCAATTCAAAACCTACTTACAATGGTAAAAATAGATCACTATATTGCCTTCTTGTTTTCACTGACAGCATATGCAGAAAGTCTGCTTTCAGTGCAATTTTAGAAGTGTTACTAATACTTCTGAAAAACACTAGTAAGTAATTGCAAGTGCAAAATGTACTGTCACTTGTAAATTAGTTAACAACTCATGATTTGAAAAGTTTTCAGAAAAGAAGTAACTCAAGAAACATGAAAGCAGTGATGCTCCTCTTTGAGATACTGGAATAGCCTAATAGAATCCTCTCATCTAATTTTAGATGTCTTTAGGCTGGTTGTTGGTCTAAACTACCTGTCTGTCTTCCCTCTAGTCAGTAGACAAAGACAGGAATCTCCAGTGAATACTTCAAACTGTCTGTATATGAAACATACTTACAAGGTGACCTAAGATTCCCCTGAAGATTATGTTTTCTAAGACTTAGATTATGAAATTTGGTGAGATAAATTTACCTTAAGTATTTAAAAGGATGGAGAAGGACACTCAGAAGAGACTTCCAAAAGGAAAACATTCTTCTGCTTCAGTTGAAAATTAGGTGACAGTTTTATTGTATCAGGAGAAGAATGATGTGGCTTTGGTAAATGACTGTTACCACCATGGACTACATAATAAAGCCTGTATTGTTGCTTTTATGTATTTATTTCAAGTATATTTCTGCAAAACCTTCAGAGATCCAATCTGAGATGTGGCTCTAATCCCTTATTGTTAGAAGAGGCATCCACATCTTGTTAGAAGTTACAGAAGCAAAACCGAACTCTGAACAATTATGCTCCACCAGGCAGAAAGGAATATACTTGAAATCGTCAATGGAAAAGCTGGTTGTGAAAGTTAACCATTAATAACTCTCTTCATTGTTTCTGAGGGGGGAGGAAAGTCAAGCTATTCTAGTGGATGATTAACAAGAAAACCCTAGCATTGGTTAAAAAAAATATATATATAAATAAATAAAAACCAACACTATAATCCACAATTCATTTCCAGAGGTTCCAGAAGGATAGAGGAAGCCAAGGCCCCAGTTTCAACTATGTTTGAAAGGTTGTAAAGATCAGGGGAAGTTCTAGAGAGTTCTAGAGAGCTGGAAGAAAGCAAGTGTCATTCCTGTCTTTCAGGAGGGCAAGGAGGATGCAGAAAATTACAGGCCAGTCAGCCTCTCCTCAATTCCTGGGAAGGTGATGGAGCAAATAATCCTGGAAAACATTTGCAAACATATTAAAGTCAAGATGATGATCTGTGGTAGTCAGCATGGATTTACAAAGGGGAAATCATGCTTAAGCAGCAATAGCCTTCTGCAATGGAGTAACCAGCTCAGTGGAAGAAGGGAAAGCAGCAGATGTTGTTTACTTGACTTTAGCAAGGCTTTCAAAACAATCTCTCATAAAAGCCTCATAGACAAACGGATGAAGTACAAGCTAGATAAGTGAACAGTGAGGGGGACTAAAAACTGACTGAACTGCTAGGTCCAGAGGGTTTTGAAGAGTGGCACAAAGACTAGCAGAGTACCCCAGTGGCCAATACTGCTCAACACCTCCATTAACGACCTGGATGGATAACAGGACTGAGGTGCAACCTCAGCAAGATGGCAGACAATCCAAAACCTGGAGGAGTGGTTGATGCATTAGATCACTGCTCTGTGATTCAGAGGGACCTCAAGAATAGAGAAATGGGTTATCAGGATCTCAGAGTTCACAGTCTGCTTTGCAGAAAAGTACCTGTGGATCCTCATGAGGAACAATTTGAACATGAACCAGCAATGACCCTTTGTACCTAGGAAGGCCACCACCACTCTGGGTTCATCAGGAAGAGTGTCTCCAACGTGTCAAAAGAGGTGATCCTACGCCTCTGCTCAGAATGCCCGATGGGAAGTATAAAGATGGAACCAATTCTTCTCACTGGTGCACAATGACAGCTCAAGAGGCAGTGGTCAGAATTACAGGAAATTCCATTTAAACATAAGAGATAATTTATCTACTGTGACAGTCACTGGATCAGATTGCACAGAGAGGTTGTGAAGCTTCCATCCTTGGAGGCAGTCAAACCCCAACCAGACACGGTTCTGAGAAACTTGCTGTAGTGGATGACTGCTTTGAGCAGTGGGGTTGGACTACACAATCTCTACTGGTCCTGTCCAAACACAGCTACCTTGTGATTCTATAATTCTGTTTTCATAACATGACTGTAAGTGATTAATGTATGCATCCCAGTGCTAACCACCTGCCTTCTCTCTACTTCACCTGATTTCTGACTGAGATAGAACTGAAGCCAACACAGTTTGAGGCAGTTGAAAGCCACAGGACTCTGGTTGCATTGCCAAGCAATTAAAAAAAAATGAAACTCTATATTATATATATAAAGTACACTTGTAGCATAACATTAAAATTTAAAGATTAAAGACTGAAACAAATGGTAGTCAGCTGGTGTACCATGTCTTAAAATGCAGCCTCTTAGAAAAAGAGTTGTATTATCTTGATTATGGAAATGCATGCAAAAATGTACAACCAAGCTTCATAAATCACTTTGGTAAACCTGCAACAAAATTGATAAGAACTACTTGAGTGTATAAATGGAAATATCTATTTTTATGGTTTTCACAGAATTGTAGAATCATTTAGGTTGGAAAAGACCTTTTAGATCACTGAGTCTAACCATTAACCTAACACTGCCAAGTCCATCACTAAACCATGTCCCTAAATACCACCTCTACACATCTTTTAAATACCTCCAGGGATGCTAATTCCACTGCTGCCCTGGGCAGCCTGTTCCAATGCTTGACAACCCTTTCAGTGAAGGAATTTTTTGTAAGATCTAATCTAAACCTCCCTTGGCACAGCTTGAGGCTGTTTCCTTTTGTCCTGTCGTTTGCTACTTGGGAGAAGAGACTGACTGCCACCTCACTACAACCTCCTTTCAGGCAGCTGTAGAGTGATAAGGTCCTCTCTGAGCCTTCTCTTCTCCAGACTAAATGCCCCCAGGGTGCCTCAGCTGTTCCTCATCACACCTGCGCTGCAGACCCTGCACCAGCTCCATTGCCCTTCTCTCGCCCAGCTCCAGCGCCAAAATGTCTTTCTTGCAGCAAGGGGCTCAGAGCTGAAGACAGGATTCAAGGTGCAGCCTCACCAGTGCCCAGTACAGGGGGTGACCACTGCCCTGGCCCTGCTGGCTATGCTATTGCTGACACAGGCCAGGATGCTGTTGGCCTTCTCTGCCACCTGGACCCAAGCTGGCTCATATTCAACCAGTTGTCAACACATCCAACAACCCCAGGTCCTTTTCTACCAACATCCTTCCAGCCACTCTTCCCCAAGCCTGTAGCATTGCATGAGGTCGTGGTGACCCAAGTGCAGGACCTGGTACTGAGCCTCACTGAATTTCAGGTCATGACAGTTAGAAAGCTTAAAACCCTCACATCCCTTGAACTGCATCCTTTTCTTTTTCACTCTTGTGTTGTCAACGAAACCGTCTTCCCCCAATTACAAGCATTAAATCATTAAAGATTAAATTTTATAATATAATAAGCAAACTTAAAAGAGCACCAAATCTGATCTGCACTGAAGTAAGTTGAGGTATGATAAATGCAGATTGTCTTTTTCCTGGATCTTCAAAGCTGACACCTTCCTTCAGCAATGGACCTGCCACATAGGAATCTAGCACTCCACCAATTCATCATCTCTTTTACAATTTCAGTTACTTGACACATTTTCCAGCATCTAGCTGATTGTTGGATCATTGGTTTTCAGTTAAACTCTTCATAAAAACATCATGCTGGAAAATAAGGGGACATAGGAATGGCAGAAAAAGAAAAAGGTCTCACTAGGAACACTAGATTAAAACTGCATGTGTTGAAAAATGGATGGCTGATTTCTTTCCTCCTTCCTCCGTAATCTGATCTCTTGCCACTGTAATCCATCCTGACTGATGATCCTTACTCCAGTGTTTAAGCACAAGTGAGAAATCTTTTTTCTTCACTCTAAAAATACTTGTATTAAAAGTCGTTCTAATTTTGCCTGTGGCTTCAGGTGAAGTGAGTGCAGATCCTTGCCTACGCTGTTAGCTGCTGCATACAGAGCCATTCAGAAACATGACAGACTTCACTGTTACAAGACAACTCAGAATCTTGATGTCTCTTGGAGCCTCACAAACACAGCTTTCTCATAAAGCATTCAAGCTTAGCAAAAAGGATGCTTTAATCCATAAGGAAAGACTCTGTATAAGTGAAGAGTGGAATTATCAATGAAAATAAAACCTAATCAAAATCCAGCAAATGCCATCCAGTTCCCAGTCTGATGAGTTCATGCTCACTTTCTGTGGCACTTTCCATTTTTGGTATCCAAAATTCTACATCTACATTTGCAACGGAGTTTTGATTCCTTCCTAGGTTAAAAACCAGTTACTCTGGTTCTTTCAAAGGATAACAGTGCACAGATATATACAGGATAAATCACCTCTGTAGTCAGTATAGTTATACCTAAATCACAGAAGCTGGTGGTGCTACAAACAGCAGGGAGGGGAGCAAAAGAAACACCAAACAAACCAACATCAGTAAGTTACTGAAATAAAGGGAATGTCTGGACTGCAGACATTCTGTGGACATTTGATACTGATTAATTCCTGACCTAAGGACTTAAGAATAAGAAGAGAGACAAAACTTACTACTGAGATAAGAGTAACCTTTCATAAATGTATAGTTTGGATGTGTCACAAGGGAAGATCAAAGACAACCAAGGATTTAGAACTGATATAAGGAAGCAGCTAGACCAGGTAAAGTTGTAATGTAGATCTCCTTTGATGTGGCAACTAATCCACTTGCTGTTACAGTGAGGCACAGTGCCAAATACTAGAGCAAAATAAAGACAAATAGAGGAGCTAAATATATTTTTTTACTGCGTCTTCTAATGGCAGCGAATAGCAAAAGCTAGTTGCATTTGTTATCAGCAAAAACACTTACTGGGAATGTGCTTTTTTTAGATTTCATTACTCTAATAGCTGTTGCTTCAGAAAATCAATGATTTCCTAATACTTGAGAAAAACACAATTTTTTTCTCATCTGTTTGAATAAAGCTCAGAGCAGCAAAATTCCAGTTTATCCCATCAAATGGAGCACTCCAGAAAAAACTGAAGCATTTTAAGTCCAAAAGTTTCTCAAGTTTCTCTTAGTATCTTCTTCACCAGAAAGATTATGAAAACAATTAGGCCGCCACTGTTCTCTTTGAACAAGAATTCATCTTTACACAATGCAGCACAAAGTAAGCTTTTAAATTCATGGCTTCTGTTTAAAGACTGGCATTGTACTGCTTTTGGAGCAGAAGTGATACTTTGGTTTGCAAGACCAGACTTCATTACAATGATAATGGATAGGTAGATGACAACTCTTTTGAGCTTTAAATTCTAATTACTTTTTATTCTTGTAGTGGATTTTTTCCAGTTTATGTGCTGCTTCAAAATTTTCTCACTCCTTTTTCTTCTTTTTCAGTTGTCTGCCCTAGCACTGCGTGAGCCTGCACCTATTGACAAACTGTGCTCTCATGGCCCAGTCATTAATGTGAGAAGAATTGCAAGCAGAGGTTCAGTGAGCTACTTCCTTAACGGTCACACTGCCCAAAGTAGTATCCTGGCAAGGCAGAACACGACGACTCACTCACAACCAATGAACTCAATTTGTCTGGCACCTTCAAAGCTGGTAACAATTTACTCATGAGAAATTACACAGCACAGAGAAAAAATAAAAATGCACACACACCCCCCCTACAACTCCTCAAAATAACCTTCATGATTTCTCTTTTAGAAACTTGCCATATTCAGTTACTGCCCATTTGTGTATTATTGTAAAGGAATACAGTTATTTTCTGTGACTTCTATATGAGACACAATTTCAAGACAGTCTGATTTCAAGATCTGATTTTTCAGTCATGGCATGTAGCTCAATAAATAGGGAAAATATGAAAATGCACAAGGTCACCATAGCAATGTCAGCCTGGTATGAATGCGTACCTGCACTCCTAAGCACATCTTGACTTGTCTGCAATTGCCACCTAGTGGCTACTTACAAATTGAAGCCATTCATTTCCCTTGTCAAAAGAGATTCATACAGTCTTGGGGTAAAGGATTTCTTCCTTTTTTTGGTACTCGTTACTGTTTTTCATCATTCAAAGGTAATACATTCCCCTCTGCCTCAACCAGCAGCACAGAATTATTCAAGTTTTAGTGTCAACTGGGATACTCAGAAGGAATTCATCACCTTCCCGTAAGCTTAAGCAGCTTTCAAAGTGATTACAAGGGAAGAAGTGCAGCCAAAAATATTGGACTTCCAGCTTTAGAGAGTTGGCCATAAGAATAAAGTATTGCTATGTTAAAACATAATGAAACCCACTGAAATCAGAATTATACTACATTCTTGCCTTGCAGAAAGGAAATAGAGGAACATGGTGACACTTTTCCCTTTGGAGAGCTTGTATGAAAATTTCTGTGCCTATGTTTTTTTTAACTGTCCTCCCAGCACATAAATCTCTGAGCTTTGAATATTTCCTAGAAGTGTGTATCTAAAAATCCCACTAATGGAATACTTCATATGAAGAAAAAAATTATTAAAAAAACCCACCTTACCTTCAAGCAGACTTTCTAAAATCTGAATCAACAACTCACAAGAGGCACTAACAGACAACTGCAGAACAAACAGGCACACAAGATCATACAAGTATTTCTGCACATTGCTGAAGATTCAGTCTGAGTACCTGCCTTATGGATGATGATATAAAATTAACTAAGCAGGACATAAACTCTATGAAAAGCCTCTTTACAGAAGTACAGTGACTGTGACCACACAGAGATTTTAAGGGGATGCGAACATATGTCAATATGTCAACCTCAAGTGTGAGAAAAGTGCTCAGCCAGGAACTGAAATTTGTCTGGATAAACACTGGAATAACAATTGTGATAAACTACAAATGAACAGCACTACTTGTCTTTTGTAACCGTGCTAACATTGCTCTTAGACTATCCTAAAATCGCATGGAATTAAACTTAGTACAATCCCAGGAGACACAATATAGTGTATAGATTAACTTCTGTAACGGAATACTCTAAGTAACATATATTACTATAATTACTGCACTTTAAAACACCTTTCAATCTGTAAGGCAGTGAAAGCCACATAGCTAAAGCCCTGCCTGCTCTGACCAAAGATGATCTTAATTTTGGTTTCGGCAGCTATGTGGTCCAGTCACATTCATATTACAGAAAAATAACCTGGCAGCTATATTCCAGCATGGATTTCTAAAACCTGATCAGTATACTTTTGGCTTCTACCTCCCAAAAAAATACTACTGGCAAAGGCCATTCAAAGGATTAAATGAATCAGCATATAAGCAGCTACCTTAACAAAGCCCACACAACAGCAGTAGGCACTCGAGTGCTGACAATTTAATTTATACATAGTGTATTGAAATGCAGCATCTTTGAATTTTAATGAAACAAGTGCAAATATGCAGTGCCATCATCTCTCCAGCACAGGAAAATAGTACAGCAACTTTTTTCCCTCCCTTTTCTACAATTCTAATCTTCTCTGAGGAGCTTTTTGCCAGAATCTAAAAGAGAGTGAAGGAGGAATTCAGCCTCCACAGTCAATATTTCATAATGTGCTAAAAATACTTCAGCCAGTATTATTCTGAGTTGTATAGAATCTTTCCTTTTTGAGCTGTTACATTTAATTGCACTCCGTATTTACATGCTTATGTTTGGTTTGTAGAAAAAATAATGGCAGACTCCCATCTTGCATAAATAAAACGCAAGAATTCTGTATGCTGATTGCTGCATGGAAGCAGATTTATACTGGCTACACATCATCTTTCTTTAAATAACAGAGAACAATTATAGATACAAAGATAATCCCAAATAGAACACAGTTATATACATGATTGCACTGCTCTTGTTACTACACAATCACAGCCCAGATGATGCTCCAAGCCTTACTGAGCCAAATGGAAAACATACTATAAAAAGTAGTCCATGCATTGGCTACAGTACGCTCACCATGAGATCAATGAATTTATACAATTCAGGAGCATTTCTACAGAGAATGCCAAAGACATGCATATATCATAGAAAAGGATATCATGTGCGCTTGAAATGATAAGAGAACAAAGGTTTATGATGTAGAAACCTTTTTTCTGCATTTGGATATTAAGCCAACATGATGATGCTCTGGAGCATCAGACATGAGTGTTATCATATGGCTAACAGTGCCTTTTCATACTGTAGCTGTCACACCAGTGACTGAGAACATCCTATTGTAATGTTAACGTGTAAACTTTCATCATGAACACAACTGAACTAAAGTCTTGTCAAAATGCTCATCTTTAAGTAAAATTTCCCATCATAAAATACTGTGATGAGTGAGAAAGAAAGAGAGGAGATAGGTAACTTCTGTCTCCCGACATTGTAAATATGGTTTCTTTGAACGCAAAAGCTTTCTAAATAACTTCTAAAAAAATAAAGCCACAACAAAAGAGATTGCAAAACCACCAAAACTCAAAATACTCATAAAATTAGATACTTTTTTAGTGCTATTAGTGCAGTTACAATCAGCATATGAATCAAGAGTACTGGAATAAACATATTGAGAAGAAACATGGCACAAAAATAGATTCTGAAGCAAGAGATACTCAGGGAATGCAAACCAATCATAACAAACAGCATGCATGCTCTGACTCTCTAGTAGCATATCAGCTCATCTGAGTGATAGCTATTTGTACTGACTAGGAAAGGTGACCCTAAATTGCTTTGATGTAAAAGCTCAAGAAAACACAGAGATAGAATCATAGAATCGTTAGGGTTGGAAAGGACCTTAAGATGATCCAGTTCCAACCCCCCTGCCATTAGCAGGGACACCTCACACTAAACCATGCCATGCAAGGCTTCATCCAACCTGGCCTTGAACACTGACAGGGATGCAGCATTCACAACCTCCCTGGGCAACCCATTCCAGTGCCTCACCACCCTAACAGGAAAGAATTCTTCCTTAGATCCAATCTAAACCTCCCCTCCTTAAGTTTGAACCCGTTACCTCTTGTCCTGTCACTACAGTCCCTAATGAAGAGCCCCTCCCCAGCATCCCTATAGGCCCCCTTCAGATACTGGAAGGCTGCTATGAGGTCTCCATGCAGCCTTCTCTTCCCCAGGCTGAACAGTCCCAACTTTCCCAGCCTGTCTTCAGATGGGAGATGCTCCAGAGTCCCTTGATCATCCTCGTGGCCTCCTCTGGACTTGTTCCAACAGCTCCATGGCCTTTTTATGTTGAGGACACCAGAACTGCACACAATGCTCCAGGTGAGGTCTCACGAGAGCAGAGTAGAGGGGCAGGATCACCTCCTTTGAGCTGCTGGTCACACTCCTTTTGATGCAGCCCAGGATACCCAGCTTTGGGGCTCTCAGCCTAAGAAGGACTTGGACTTGCTAGAGTGAGTCCAGGGGAAGCTACAAAGATGCTCACAAGGCTGGAGCAGCTCTTCTATGAAGACAGGCTGAGAGAACAGGAGTTGCTCAGTCTGGAGAAATCTCTGGGGAGACCTTAGTGCAGCTTCCAGTGCCTAAAGGAGCCAACAAGAAAATTGGAGAGGGACTTTTTTAAAAGAGCAAGTAGGGACAGGACAAGTGGAAATTACTTTAGACTGACAGAGGGGAGATTTAGATTAGATATTAGGAAAAATCCTTCACTATGAGGGTGCTTAGACACTGGCACAGGTTGCCCCATCCCTGAAAGTGTTCAAGGCCAGGCTGGATGGGGCTTGGAGCAATTAGTCTAGTGGAAGGTGTCCCTGCCCCTGGCAGGGGGTTGGAACTGAATGAGCTTTAGGATCATTTGAAAAAAAGATGTGAGCACATCCCTTCACCCAGACTTGCTGTTTAGCTCCTTACACTGCATCAGCTCTGCCAAAGCTTTCTAAAAGCTGTGAGGAAAAAGGACAGTGGAAAATCAGGACACTTTCAATTTGTACAGCAACTCACCACTACCTAAATACCTTGTAGAACTAGGAATCCAATTGTGACTATAGACCATAAACTTTCAGAGACAGCATTGGTAGTATCACAGAGCAGCCTGTAGCCTTAATGTGGGGACAAGATGCCTGAAATTTCAGAGCTGCCACAATAGTTTTGTGAGCACAATTCTGGCAGTCCACATTACTCGGTGTGTGTGAATGCTAAGGATGTAAAACCTACCAGGATAGTGTGATGAAAGGGAGATAAACAAGCAGCATCTCATCCACACTGTTCAGAAACGACCCCCAAACTATTTTAAAAGTACATTTGAGTTTTATCTTGGAGACAGTTAGTCCATTCGATCCAGAATACAGCTCAGAAGAAAATAAAACAGTGTGGATAAAGTAAAAAAAACTGGTTTGTTAAGTTAAATAAGAGAACAGACCTGTTTTTGATTGCTCAGGGGGGTCTCTATGTCAAAAGAGTGTCACTCCCATTAGAATGAAAACCAGATGAGTAATTCATTATTCATATTCCAAATGCTATTAGTAACACACATTTTCTAATAAACAAGCATGAGATTCTCTATATGCATCACTATCAGAAAATATTATTTATAGCTTTTGGAGAGACTGAGGTATTGTCAGTATTTCAGGTTCTTGTCAATATTTCATGGTTCTTCTTTGCGCACATTAACATTTAGCACCCCCTAATTAGTTTCCTTCCAAACTACATTCCTGCTTTCCCAATTAGAGGCTAACATCCTTCTTTAATTGACAGGTTAAATTATTTTACTTCTTTGCTTTTTCAGGGCAAGCTGGTGAAAGCATTTTTCTGGGGAGAAATAGAAATGCTTTTATTCCATTTTCACTTGATCTGAAAAGGTAAAAAACCCCTTATTTATCTTCAGAATAACTTGTTGTTACTAAAAGGAAGGAAGCCCTCCCTGAAGCCCACCACTTTGTGCTTTTTTAGTTTAATGATAAAAACATCTTCTGAAGTATAGAAGAGTAAGCTCATTAGTAGCATTTCAGTTTTCTGTGCTGCAGAAGCCTGGAGGGAAGAAACCTTAATACAAAATATCTGATTCTAGCACTGAAGTTTGCATCATAAACCAAATTATAACATCCAATTATACGCAATCTTTATATCTGGAGTGAGGCTTTCCCTGTGTTCGCTCTGAAAGAGGTTTGATCTTAATTAGCTTTATTGGCTTTATTCTTTTCCACCTCTGCTGTGATTTATTATTGCTGTAAACAGTGAGAGGCTGAGAAGTGGTATTTCAAGGTAGATTTGCAAAACATAAACAAGTCTTTATGAATGTCATAAATCTCTTTAATAAAGGTTATCTCTGAGCAACATAATGAAAGAGTCTCTTGCTGTAGACAAGACTAATACATTTATACAAAAATAATTAAAAATAACATGTTTAAATTAACTAATAAGCTTCTCCTAAGAGCCATAAGCAATCCATAGTGGAAAACACAACTAGTCTATGGCTATATTTCCAATTAAGTTGATTGAATAATTTTAGGGTTTATATTTACTTTTAGGTTTCAGACTTGCAGGTTCTCTTGGAGTAGCAAACAGAGTTACACCACTATAGCAGAAGACTACAATATTCAATGTGTCGCTGTTTAACGATATACCATACCAGTATACAGCACTTATTTGTGAGTAATGCACTGATTATGCACCATAAGTATTGTAAAAGAAACCAAATTAGAAGAAATGGAGCGCACACTTAAATTGGATGTATACATGGAGAGCCATTGAAGTAAATTTCTACCAAGAAACCCCTTCTAAGTTCCTGCAACACAGAAGTCATAAAAATTCATGTGAATAAGTTTATTTTATGAGAGAAACCCACATAAAGCCAAAAATACGCATCATGTGGATTTGTCGAAAAGATGATCACAGAAGTGTTTACCTATCTGAAAAAGAAATTCTGCTCTGTACCTCATGTCTGGTCATTTCCCCTTAAACTTATGAGTAAATCCTTATGGACACCATTTAAAAGAACTCCATTTCTTAAAGGCAAGAGGATAGATAGAGCCATTACATTTATAAAACAAATGAAAGAAACCTTAGTTTGGGACCCCATCTCCCACAATTAGTGCACCAAATGGGATGGTTTTTTCTATTTGAATTTTCACTTCATCTGATTTACACTTATCTGTTGCTTTAATCACTCCTTAAAGCATTTTAAAACATAATTAAAAATAAATACTTCAGCAAATATTCAGCTAAAATTTCACAGAGCATCATAGTAACTGCAAAAAATATCTACAATATTTATGATTTCTGGCAAGGCTGTTCCCAATCCTTTAAAACTCAGTAGAGTGACTGGGCACTGCAGTATATCTTCTATATCAATAAATGATTCAAGAAACAGATGGTATAAGTTCCATAAACATTTCACACAAAAAAAGACATGCCAATGTTTTTCCTTATAAGGAAAAGCCAGCCTTAGGCCACCCTGCATGCTAACTTTAGCAGCATTATTTTGGAGAAAAACAACCTTTAAGAAAAGTAGATTTTGTGTCATTTTTAGTTTGATGAGCCAAAGGTCGCCTTGTGTTGGATGTGGCTGTTCACGACAGCTGTCCCTTCAGCTCTGACTTCTAGATGCCTTTGCATCATGTCAGAATATTTAGCAAACTGTGACCTTCATGATCATCTTTTCCATTCTCTCCCATGATTTCCCCCATCTGGGCACATGAGAAGCAGGAACACCAGTAACACAGTATTCCCTTGTTAACTCAGAATCCTAGACGCTGTTTTTACTCAGCAAAAAGCACGAAATACCACTTTCTATAAATTGGATGTTTTGCTATCTCTTTGTTTGATGACAAATTGTATGGAAACCTGAACTGTGAAGACAGATAAAGGAGCAAAGGAAATCACCAGTATTGTGAGGATAAGAACCTCCCAGGACAGGTTTCTGCTGCAAAACCAATCACTACCATAGCAGCCAGGACTTGCGTGGAGCCACATGAACCCACCCATGCAAAATGGGTGCATTTATCCAACATCTCTACTCCCAGACAGAGCTGTGGAAGACTTTGGCCTTTCTCCCAGTACTGCAGAAAGATTCTAATGCAATTTGTATCCATTAAGCTTATGACTAGTACCTGCAGAGACAGATAAGTAGTACTCAAACCTGTATGGCTAAGAAATGACAATACTCTTGGGCACAAGTAAAAGGACAACAGCTTTGTGGATTCCTTCCAGCCTTCATGAGCCAAGTTCCACTTCCATATCTATTCCTCCCCCCCACAGGCTAGGACAGGCCATGATTAAACCAAACACTACCTTTTTACTGGTATTCCCCCACCTAATGCCTTGACTCAAGCCCCTGAAGCAGTCTGCAACCCTGTCTCCCCCCACACCAGCCCCTGCACACTCAACCATGCAGCTATGACTTTGATAGAAGTGGAACACAAAGGCCCCACCAATCCCTACAGTCAAAGGTCAGTATGCTTCCTAAATCCAAGTAAAACGCTATAATAAAATATATTCAAATATGCCTTTAAAAAAGCCACTTTGGCAAAACAAAAACTCACGCAAGCCCCTAGCAATGCGGGTAGTCAAATAAAACACATTCCACCTACAAGTATACACTTGGAGGTCATTATAGCAAATGACAGGGGAGGAAGCACAAACAACCCAGGTTTCACAGCTGTATAAGCATCTCCAAGACTTCCAGAGCAACAGCATAGCCAGCTTAGCCCTTCACTGCTACTAGACCTGAAGCCAAATTCCAGAAAGTCTCTTTTCCCTGCCTCTGCAGTCCCCAGGATACGTTCCAAGGCTCACTGATCCTTTACAATGAATAGTTCATGAACACCAGGTTAGAAAGAAGGATTCAGAGGAAATCTAGAGGGTGCATGTACAGCTCACAATTCTACCCCTCTACCTCAATAAACAGTATTAAATTCTGATCCACAGATAACAGAAAATACTTGTAAGAATAAATGTTCTAGAGCACAACATCTATTTAATAAGCTTTTCCTGTCCACTATGTGCATACAATAGAGCAACTGCTAGACTAAGACGAAAATTAACATTTCATGCACAAAAAATATTATGGATTTTATATAAATAATTTTTAATTCTAATTAAAAGGTAAGTCTTTGAATGGGCTCACTTACTGGATGTTTGGCTGACAGTCTACCAGTTGCAGTTCCTGTCTGATTCCATGTAGAGGAAATAAATCCCTGTAGGCAAGTAAAGTGAAAATCCCCCAAAATAAAAGGGTGAAGACATACAGGTAAATCGTATTTAATGCAAGTATCAATAATAAAAACTCACTGCAATCAGGACTAAATAAATCAAAAAGAAATATTCATAATTTTCTGTATTTAAAAGTTCTTAAACTG
Organism: Agapornis roseicollis; assembly: GCA_002631895.1. NCBI lineage: Eukaryota > Metazoa > Chordata > Aves > Psittaciformes > Psittacidae > Agapornis > Agapornis roseicollis. The sequence goes on along the minus strand of NDXB01017460.1, from coordinate 320,400 downwards.
TAACCCTGCAATCATTTCACATCCTTGTATGATTTATTTGAAATACCGTATTTTACAGGCTACTGTTTCATTTCTACCTTTCTCATGCACGTTCGGAGTCCATCCACATAAGTTGATTTCATCTTATGAACCTAAATTATTACACAAAAGTTCAAATAAATGCTAATTTATAAAAATAAGAGATTTTTCAAGTTTAAGATCTTAATTTCCAAATGTGTATTACTTGTTTAGTAGACTTTTGTAAAATGATAGTTTTATCTTGGTAAATAACAGATGCATATTCACTAATAGCTTGACCTATCAGTGTAACTTAGATAAGTGCCTGTTTATACCTTAAAGCCAGATTTTTGCAATATTAAATGAATTACTGGAATTTATTACTTTACATCTTATATCCCCAGGTCAATAAACTACACAAAAAAGAGCACGCATACACACAAAAGTACCACCCACACCTTTTTGGGGTTTGGTTTTGGCTTTTAGTCTTAGAAACATACCCACTGAAAAGCCAAACATGAAGTGTGAGAGCAGACTAAACACGTTACTTTGAATCTTTACCGAAAATTCCCCCCATAACTCCTTCTCTCCTTCACTTTCAGTAAAGGATTTCCTCAGAACTCAAAAAGTAGATGCTTTGCACAAAGAATGTCTTTTATAGCACTACACAAATTTAGCAGTGAAGTTTTGTGATTGTTTTTGCAAGTTGTTTGCTGGCTACAATCTAATATCTTGCAAACGGGTTCAAACTTAAACAGGAGCGGTTTAGATTGGATATAAGGAAGAAATTCTTTCATGTTAGGGTGGGGAGATGCTGGAATGGGTTGTCCAGGGAGGTTGTGAGTGCTCCATCCCTGGCAGTGTTCAAGGCCAGGTTGGATGAAGGCTTGGGTGGCATGGTTTAGTGTGTCCCTGCTNTGGAATGGGTTGTCCAGGGAGGTTGTGAGTGCTCCATCCCTGGCAGTGTTCAAGGCCAGGTTGGATGAAGGCTTGGGTGGCATGGTTTAGTGTGAGGTGTCCCTGCTTATGGCAGGGGGGTTGGAACTGGATGATCTTAAGGTCCTTTCCAACCCTAACTATTCTATGATTCTATGAAACCAGAAATACAATCATTAAACTTAAAAACTCTTAAGAATACCTACAAATTCAAAATTTAAATGAATATTTGACTGAACTTGCATTAGAGCCAAATTTTTGTATGTATTTAGCCATGAATATGTTCTCTTTCTTGCTAATTTTGCTTCAGTGCCAATAAACTATGTGACAAATATCAGCTCACCTGCCGGTATTCTAGAATTATCTTAGGCAAAGGATGAAGATCTTGCAACTGCTTTAGCTGCAAAATAAAGCACACAAATTACAAGCATACTTTTCTGTGAACTTACGTTATTTAGCAAACTTAACAAAACAAGCTTTGGAGGAAGAAATATTCTCGTCAAGCTGAAATAAATACTGGCTAAAGAATAATTTCTTCAAGGAACCTCAGACTAGGCCCAGGAAGCCTCCACTCTTTCCTGCCTTCAGCAGGAGCTTACTCCTTCCCGTTTCATTTACCTTCCTGTCCCAGAGAGAGACAAAACGACATACAGACATGAAAACTTCTCCACAACATATTTGAAAACACTGGAGCATTAGCAGGGGTGAGGTGGGTGTTCCTTACGGTCCTTGGTTTATTTTTCGTGCTAGACAACATCAATGCAAGAGAGGATATAATAAAAGTACTTATATATACATTAATACTTATATAGACACATACATATTTACACACACACAAAATCCAACAGAACTTCTCCTTTTCAACCCCTAATATAAGTTCCAGAAGAACTTCAAGAAAAATTGAAATTGTCGAATCCAAAAGCAATGCGATAAAGCATATTTCTGACATTACTTTGATTGTAAAATGCTGTAGAATTTTGAAAACAAAAAGCATAAAATTATTAAAATAGAGACTGGATATTTACAAGCACAACAAAAATATCTGGAACTAAACAGTTCAGCTTGAAAAATAAAGAGGATCCATATCAGAATGGAGATTTAAAGGCAATTTTTTTCCGTGATCCCAGGGACAGACAGCATATTAATTCTCTAGTATTTCTCTATTGGAAGGTTTCAGCCTACCTTTGTCTGAATAACCCAGTCTTAGCAGCTGTTGGAAAGAGTACTGAGCTAGACAAAACCCTTGCTTTGATAACTGCAACACATCTTATATTCCCAGAAAAACACGACATGCATTGTATTTCATTGATCCCTCCCACCTCACCTCGAAGGCTCTCTGTCACCCTCCAAAATTACATTTGATCTATAAAACCTCCCTCTCTTTGAGCAACATGTGGTTTTTACAGTTACACTGTTGATATTACCTCAGAGATCGTATGTGGTAGTTAAGACACTTTGCCCAAAAGCTGAATTTTCTCTTTCACACACAAGAACAAATATTACCTTTCTACCTTCTCCAGAGGTGCCCATTCTCAGCAATGAGTCGAGTACTTTAATTAGATTCCCATGTAAACTAGAACAACAAAACTGCAGCACCAAATCAGAAACAGGTACAGCTGTGTAAAGGCTCCGTTTGCCTCAAGTTACCAAGAAGTCTGCAGTTCGGCCTTGACTTCATTTTTAGACAAATGTTTTTGCCAGGTGTGGAATCACACATGAATATCTGCATTGCTGACCATTATCTGCTCCAACACTAACGGAACAGGAAAAGCTTTATATGGGCAACTTGTTGCACTGGATCTTATGCGCAGGCATATCAAAATATCTAAACTGTTTAGACATTATTGCTTGAAGGGAGCAAGATACTATCAATGCCCTGCAGATCTGACTCCAAATGCAACCATTCTTCCTGAGGACAAGTAACTCCATGGAGAAAACAGCTTGAGGAAGATCTATGCAGACAACAAGAACACTGGCCGATACAAAAAGGTGTCAATTCTGGATTCAAACCACAGGTATCAAATAATTTCCCACAGAGCTCTTTATCTAACATGAACAAGTGAGATAAGGCTCCATAAAAAGATGACAGCATAGTTTTAGCCCAAATCTCCTGACAGCAAAGAGGAAGTCTGGGTTGGTAGTTCTTTCACCAGCAGATTTTACATTAATGTTCTTCTCTTTCACCAGTAGTCTTTTTCACCCAGCCAGTCATTACACCAAGCTACCAAAACCTGGTCATGACAGTACATGAAGTTTTTAACTCCACTTTATAGCTAACGTTTAACATCAGTAGCTAGTTTGGTTTTCCCCATCATAGAATGCAACTTTCATTTCTGGCATGAGTAAAGGAAGTGTGATTAGTACAATACAAAAATGAATCAAGACTGCTAGGAAAATCTCAGACAAATGACATTTTCACTGGAATAGAACTTAGAAGTTTTGCTAAATCATGCAGGTGGTTTTAAAATCCTTCCCCATCTCACCACAACTTCCGAGGTGGACACAAGTTGTTGTATTTCAGTTCTGTGAACTTTCTCACACAGTGTATGCAGTTTTAACTTTTCAAATAATACCTATAGTGAGAAAAACACAGAAGAGAAATGTTTCAGTGTTTCAAGTGCTCAAACAGGAGAATTATTTGGTTACTGAGTTTAAGCCTCAAAAACAGTTTTCAAGGAAAATAAAGCATACTGTAGCAACAAGAGCTGTCACAGAACTGAAAAAACCCAAACGTTTATTTTTGAGCTATGAAAAAGTAGCATATTTACTAAATTCACACACATAATTGATGTAAATACACTCAAATACAGGTTATCCAACACTGACAGATTTATTATAAGCTGATACCATCCATTAAAATCAGAAAATCATAAATAATACCAAAGAAAGTATTCTGAAGTTGTGAGGACAATTTTATATGCTTTATAATACTTGTGCATTTACAAGCTACAAAATAACAGTAGTACAAATACTACCTCTCTGAGCTGACTACTGCTGGTCACAAGGAATTGCTCTCCAGCAACTTGATGAGCTTCCTGTTCAAGTTCTTTGAGTCGCAACTACAAATTAGTACATCAGAATTATTCTGTTCACATTCTTACTTTCTTCTGCTATTTCTTAGGTTGAGTAGATCAGACTTCTATTTACAAATAGGGCACTTGGTAATGTGTAATCATTGCTGGCTATCAACATTTGGCTTGATTTCTTAACCCCTCTTTAATCTGCATGTCTTCATGATCTGGGAAGTGGCTTTATCATAGTAAAAAGTACCAAAACTTGTGAGAAAACAAAGACTATAGTGATCTCTGAGAAACAGAGCTACGGGAATTATTCTTGTAAATTAATAATCTGTCAGACCACTATGATGGTCTAGATTTTATGCTACTAAATAGGATTCTCTTGTAGCTATTCTTAATCAATGGGGAAATGGCACTTAGATCTCTCAGAACACCTAAGCTGTAAAGAGCGTTTTATTTACAAAGATGGAAATATCTATTACTTCTGAAGAAGATATTTACTGAAAAACTGTGGGTTCAGAAAAAGTCATTACAATTTTTACTCTACAACACATAACGAAAAAGGAACTGTTCATTTTGCAAAGCAATCTCAGTTCTGGGGCAAGGCTAATGACGCAAATATCTCTTGGAATTATCCTAAAGTGCAAATATAATTTGTTATACTTACAATAATACAAATATAATAAATATACTAGAAACCCTAAACTGCTATATAAAATGTGACAAAACAGACTCCTCCTCTTTTTAATCAGTTATCCTCAGTAAAAGCAGCAAGATGATGCTATACAATTTCTAAATAAAAAAATAAAGGCAAAATTTACCCCCAGAATCTCTGATGTTTTTTTCAGTTCATGTTTGTTCACATGTATTCTGTGTGTTTCCATCACTGTAAATACAATTATATATATACTGAGAACATTTACAATTGACAAGTTTGATTTTACATGCTTCTTAGACTGTAAAATGGGAAGTCAAACACACATAGGTGCCATGAGGCTGACATACCATTTAGTACCCTGAGGCATAATATCCTACTTGAGCACAGTCAGCAGCTGTGTGAAAACAGTGGATATTCATATTTTGAATTGAACTTTCATACCTGCCAGAATTTTGAGAAGTGGAAGCTCTAATGTGCAAAATAATTGCCACAAACCTTGAACCTGTAAAGCAAGATACAAATAAAATCTTCAGTAACAGCCAATTTTAATCTTAAAACGTATAGTAATATCATTATGTGGCTCTATTTTCCAGTAAGCAGTATTTCACTTTCTGTATTATCTCTTTTTATATATGGCAAAACTATTTATGCAATTAAATACTACTCAGTGTGAATTAAATTCTAAACACTGTAGCCCATTATCACTTCAGTTTAGCAGCAATACATTTTGTACAGGAACAGTAATAAGAAAAAAATAATAATAAGAGGATAATTTTCTTCTGAGATTAACCTTGAGACTTAACCATTTCCTCCTTCTGCAAAAGATGGCAGATTTGATGGGAAACTTTATTTTTAGTGTTGACCAGCAGTGTAAACCAATAAGGACTGAAAGCTCCTACTTAATTCTAGTAAGTAGAATTCATTCATTCTGATTTGAATGAGAAGCACATCACTAACTCTCCTTACTTCATGACAGTGCCTCTGAAGTTACACCTGGATAACTACTTTTTATATCTTACCTGTAAGTCACGAGCAAGGTCCATCATTACATCATAAAGCTTCTGCAAGTTCACACCTAAGTTTTGATACTGATAAAAAAATAAATCAACAGTTTTAATGCTAACATAAATATTCAGAATACTATTTTGAATGTGATTAAACTATATTTTTCTGTATGTCTCCTCTTATATTTAATATTTTATTAATGTTCTTAGACCTCTGACAAACACAATTTATGAACAGAGTAGAACAGAACATGAATAATCAAGATTTTACCTGTTCCTTGATTTACATTTTGCACAGATCGTGTATGAAGATAGAGTGTCACTACATTGCCTTTGACATTGAAAGCAGAATTCTATTGCTATGAAATGAAATTAAATTTTATTATTATTAAATGAGGAAAACTTCTTTGCAAATTTCTCCTTGCAATCCTCATTGTCTTCAGGATGACTCTCAGAACCTTGCGGCTGTGTTCCTAGGGAGCGAAAGTCAGCATGGACTGAGACACCAGTACATCTAATCACTTGATCCCATTCCCTCTGGTGCAAGAGTCAGCCGCACGTCAAGAGATAAACATAATCCATCCTCCAAACAGCATGTGAAAATCTGGCACATAAAAAACCTCACAATTTTGGCCTAATATTTGTAAAACTGCCCCATTATTGGAAGAAAGACAAAAGTCTGGAACCAAAGCATTACAGCAGATGCAGAATGACAAGAGCAACGCTTCATCCATTATTTGAACCAAACAGAATGCAGAAGGAATCCAAATTACTTGCTGCTGCACAAACAACAGAACCAGAACTGAGTGAAAATTAGTTTATTTTAGGGCAAATTCTAACACATTACTGTTACAGAGCTGTGCGTTCCAGTGCACAGCTGGGGAAGAGCCATCACAAGAACTCTATCATATTGGTCCAACTGAGTTTTAGAAGTGCCAATTGTAACAAAAGAGTGGGAAACAACAACTAGTTACAAGAACTCATGCTAAAACAAGAATTACCCAAATTCTGGAGTAATCTTTGCTAAAGACATTTTCCTACCACATACAATATAACAAAGGGGCACTACTGTTGCAGTCACTCAGAATGCACTCAAGCCTGGACCACAGTGGTTTTTATCTTGTAATGACCATATGACTAAAGATAACAGCAGATAAAACTAAACAGAAGTCTGTTAGTGGGAAGCATGTCCCAGCAGCAGGAAAGAGTTAAAAAGGGGTAATGAATTCCCCTGACAGTCCATGCAGGTTCCCCATCTGCTCAAGGGCTATTAGTCTCTACAACTTCAGCACTGGTTGTGTTGGTCATTTGTGAGTAGACAATATGGACACCTACTGGTACAGGCTTCCCTTCAGCCTACAGCAGGCTTGAACACTGCAAGACTGAGAAAAAGTAGACCCCTGAAGGTAGGATGCAGAGAAAGCTCTCTCCAAAGATGAAATATCAACATCCACCGGTGGTCATCCTTGTTTTGTAACAGTCTAGTCCTGTCCTACCAGTCAGGACTTCTCTCCACTTCAGACAGATTAATATAAGCAGGCCTATACTACAGCGAAAAGCTGTCTCCAAGAAACCTTGTCTACATTCACTGGTTCTGGAACAAAAGAGCTGCCTGTGAAATATTATGGTTTGAGCAACAGACAGCTTGCTTGATCCCATTCTGGAGGTGGAAGACCAATGACAGGCTTCAGTGACACCAAGATTCCTTATCAGCAAATGCAGTAATGACAAGAGCAGTAAGATACGTAGCACCTGTTTCAGCAAAAGTTTCAAGGTATATGGACTATGACCCCTTTAGCTAAGCCTTTTGGCACAGCAGCAAATATAAAGACAAGCAGCAAGTAGCGCATATTCTATGCTGCAGAGGTGTGTGGGTGAGTAGTAGGCTACAGGATAAAATAGCAGCTATTTCAAATACTAGGCAGGCGGACAGGACTTGCACAATACAGAGGGAGCTTAACTGAAAGAGTGGTGCACAAGACATGATACATCACCTGACACAGATCTCTCTTGGAGTACAAACAACTGTTAGGAATCTACCAGTAAAGTCAGAGTAAGAAGGCTGAAAAATCTGTCAGAGTTAGCATTCATGGAAGACCTGGGACTCACTGAGCAGAGAAGCCAAACAGAAAGTGGGAGAGTCCAGGGAACAAATTAATTGCATAAGGACCGGGGAGGGAATAATTACAGGATGTTAGAGGGAGGCATCAACTGGGACTTGGGTGAACAAGTCAGCATAAGGACCTGGAGATGGTTGGGGAAAGGAAACAAACTAGACCTGAAGTGGGACAGGAAGGAAGTAAGAATTGAATATTTAAGTCAGAGCTAGGAATCAGCATGACGAAGTTGAGAAATTACAACTAAGAATAGATGTGATATATGAAGAACAAGAGACTGAGTTAAACTAATGAAAGTGACAAGATTAAGGATGCTGACTCTCAGAAGGGGACATCACATACAAAAATAACCAACAAATTCATAGCTTTTGCCAGCTTGGCTGTCCATTCCCTACACTAATAGCCTAGCCCATAAACTTCTAAACAACTGCAGTTTACAGCTATTGTTTTAAAGTAAATAGCTCTCATCTCTCAGAAATATCTATTCTGATGGCTATATGCCAATACAACTGACCTCTGTGCATGCTGTAAAACTACTTCACATCTGGATTTGTGACCTGGAAGCCCTATGATCACACGGCAATACCCAAGTCTGAACAAGGAAGGCCTCTGAAATGACCAGTTTCAAAAACCACCACTCAGGTATTGCACATCTATTTTTATCATTCAAGTGACATCTGAAGGCCAATGTGGTCAGAGTAGGTGTGAAATAGAAAATACGAACGCCAAAATTTTACACTATTCAGTAAATCAGTTTCAACACAGTCAGATATCTTCACAGTGCTGAGAATAACCTCCCAAAAAGCACATTCTCTCTTGTTGAAAATAAAAAATACACTGGTTTTTCATACACTTGCTTGAAGGTTCACATTTGACTCCCTGCTGTTCCTCAGTCTATGATGTGGTGCCTTTACCAGCTGTGAAATTCAGCAAAATTGTTAATAACAAGGAAGTATATACAGGCTACAAGTTCACAGGAATTACAGAACAAAGCATTAGTCAGACATTTTGGAAAGGAAAGCTGGAAATCAGTTTGCAGGGAGGTGGAAAGCAAAAGGATGAGATTACACATTAATTCACATTGGTACTGAACTTTCAAGTTTTGAAGGAGAATTTTACAGCTGTTCTGGAAAATATGATGCCATCTTGGCAGCATGAAGTGAACCCTCCTTCCCTTCTCCCCTTTCTTTAAAATTAAATTTCCAATAAGTAGTATTAATATATTAATTTTCTTCCATCAGAAGAACAGCATTATGTGACTTTCTTTCTGCAGTATTTTGTAAGAAAAAGCAATTCTTTCATCATTTCCTTCCCCTTTTCACCCAACCACAAGCAATTGAAAACGAACTACTTACTGATGCATTTCTCAAAGCGCCTGTATCTTTATTTACTGTTCCCATAGAACAAGGATTTCCAAAATACTTCTGGATTAAGCATTCAAAAGAGGGAACTGTGTCACTGGGGTTTATCAGCCACGCTGCAATCCTGGGATCTAACACGACACTATCGGCAACTAGAAAAAGAAGTTATTTTTGTAAATCAAAATACTTTGGCTACATCCCATACTGAGAAATACCTCTAAAGCGCTGCCCATCTTTCCTGTAGACACCCATCATAAACAGACAAGCATTTACACTATGAAAATGTTAAAACACCGAATTTGCACCTGTAACAAACAATCAGTATCATGAGTACATAGGAATAGCCCAGGGCAGTGGTGGAATCACCGTCACCAGAAGTGTTCACAAGCCATGTAGATGGGGCCCTTAGTGATACGGTTTAGTAGTGGACTTGGCAGTCCTGGGGTAAAGGTTGGACTTGATGATCTTAAAGGTCTTTTCAACCTATTGGATTTTATGATTCTAAGTGGGGGAAAAGGAAAACAAAAGGCAAACATAAACATTATAACTTCTGTTTGTAGTTGCTTTTAAATCCATAGAAGAAAGTCTTAATTTGTTCCTGTCAAAAAAAAACAAGGACCCCTTCAAGTAATTCCCAATTCTGACAACTATGAACACCTTTGGAATTTATTTTAGCCTTTCCTCTTGAGCAGAGAGCTTTTCTAGGGAACGTGAAATATGAAGCAGTTTGATCTTTTCAGCTCTAGTCAGGACTGTGTTGAGAGCTTTTGTTACCACTAGAAGCTATGCTTAAATTATTCGATGATTTGATTCCTGCTCTGAGAAGAAATACATCATCTTGACATGCCAAGCCTCTGGCCACAACCTCCCCCAAGAAGGTTTCTCCTTTCCATCATACTAAAACTGTTTTTCCATATATTACTTAACCAGTAATCTAGTTACTTCTACACCTGGTGTTCTTAACAGAAACATTAAAAGCACAGAGATGACAGGACTAAATCATAGATTAGGTAGTTACCTTGTTTCCAGCTAATTTCATTACCATAAACTTGAAGTAAAGTCCTCAGGAAATCTTTTGCATTGAAACAAATAATTGGAACTTTGCAACGCAGCATTTGAAACAACACCTGCCTGCACAGAAGCAGTTTATTAATGCACACTACATCACTACTAGACTTAGTGAATCTATTTCCTTTATACATTTAATTAGCACCTCTTTCTAAACAGTTAACACAAGACATTTCTTTATTCCTGCAAGAACAGTACACTGTACTTGAATATTAAATTCTCAATTCATTAATACTGAGACTTCATTCTATAATAAACCAAACACCATAGCAGATATGCCTTAACATGCATGCATAAAGAAAACAAATCCTATTTGATACTCAACGTTAAATGCAATCTTAATCCTAAACAGCAACTGGCATCCCTGTAATACTTTAATATATGCAAATAAAACCACAGAGGCTTCTGAATTAATTTAGTAGTATAAAATCATGATTTAATATAAATTGCCATAATTGCCTAGTATTCATATACTATTTAAATCCAGAATACTTCATCTATGTCACACTTTTCCATTCCTTTTGAAAATGTCTATAGTTCCCACACTATTTTAAATCAATCTTACCAATTATATCTATCAGTGTATAGATTTACTCATTATTTGTGTTGCTTTCATAAGGTTTGGGGGCAATATAGAAAACCAGCAATTTTTTATGGAGATTTTTAGTTCATTTTTGTTTGGTGGTATGAAATCACAGTACCAAGTGTTTGGTACTCAGAAGTTGTGTAGCTCATAAGATATTGCTGTATACAGTGTAGAGCCACTACTATACAACCACACTATTCCAACAACTAATAATTACCTATGGGTTTCATCTAAATGCTAATACACTTACTAACTTATTATTGAATTTTCACTCTTCATATGTACCTGCTTTATTGATATGTTATTCTCAATTCAGAATAACCTCTATTCAAACTAACAAGTTATAAAACCAGTTGTCATATAACTCCAGTATTACAGCTAAAGAAGTATAGGGAAATTATTTAGTTCAAGTCACAGTGGAGCAGTGGCAGAGATGAAATTAACAACTGAGTACAGAGTCCTGCCAATGAATGCTTTGTAATTTAATAACCCAAATTCAGCAGTTTACAATGAAGCAGTTATTACCGAAAATCATAACATATTCTAATGACGTTTTAATGTGTGACTATTACATCTAAGTATCGGATTCGGTTCTCATTTCTCCCTTTATAGGATGCTATTTCAAAGTTAATAGTAAGAATAAAAATGGATTTTGCTTATATTAACTGGAAGTTTATAACACAGTTACATAAAGCATTTACTTTAAAAAATTATCTTGCAATTCTGATGTAACATTATTACTGAATATTAGGAAAACTTTATTTGGGATCTCAAAAGTCAGTGAAAAGGGCTATGGTGTTCAAAAAGCCTTAAAAGATCAGCAAAGCTCAAAAAGGGTATTTACTGTAATAACGTCTATCAGAAATATACCAGGTAAGAAATGCAGTTCAGGAAACGGAAAACAAGCTACAAGAAAGAGAAATCTGTATGAAACATATTTTATGGTGCCATATAGCTATAAGGTGTTCATGAAGGATTACTTGGTGAATATAAACAACTCTCATTAGAATCCCAGCCTAGGTCTGCAGGGCTGTAGTTAGTGAAATGCTGAGCCCAAAAGAATAATCTATTCTTATTTGGTTTATATTAGCCCGAGCTTGCCACAGGACTCATTCAGCTAATTCAATCTCCTCACACTCATTAAGCCTGTGCTATGTAACCTACATAACTGTTGTTAAAAGCATACGTAAAGCAAAACAGTACTTTTTTCCTACATATTCTCACCAAGCGAATCTCTCATGAGCCTGCTGCGCTTGTTGCCAAAGAGATGGCCATTCAAGTCTCAAATAAATTAATTTATCATTTTCATTAGCAGCATTCCAAGTACAGTCAGTTGAAGAGTAACTGGGAGGGAAAGGTTGACCAGTCTGCATCTTCACTAACACAACAAATCCTTTTACTGATGAGGTTAAGACCTGTTAAGGGCAATGACAATAGTGTTTCCTCTGACAGATTTTATGTGTGCCTGTAAAGAAAATGTCCCAATTTTGCAATATGAGACCTATTGATGTACATGAGAGTTACCGCATCCAACACTGACACAGTAGAAGAGCATGCAAGTGTTTCAGCCTTGAAATAAAAAGCCAGTCACGGAAACAGTAAAACATAGGAAAAAAATACTCCAATTCAGTCTCACCTCAAGTACACAAATGCCTCCCTAGCTCCAGCAGCTTCATTCCTTTTTTATTTTAGGTTTTACTTGGTAACTAAAAATAAGATGTAATCAGAAGTATTAACGTTTACCTCATTTTACATTTGAATATTTGGTATTTGAACTGCTCCAGGTTCCAGGCTCCTGATGAACATGGGAGTCACACACACTGTTCAAATGTTTCTACAAAACCTGACTAAAGAAAACACATCTCTCACTAACCTGCTCCGAGTTGAGCTGTGAAGAACCATCTTGAAATATCATAGTAGTTACAAAAGCTGCTGCCTGGTTTACAGTTGTCAGCAATTCTCTTTTTTCTTCAGGTCCTAAATTCCTGACATCAAAAGGGCAATTTTCAGAAGACTCTGATTGTCCAGAAGCACAGTCGTATCTTCTTTCATGTGAGGAAGTGTAGGTCCTTACAGGTAATCTCCTTGTTTTCTCTGAACAAGAGAAAGGCACATCTTGCTTTCTCTTAAGGGGAGCAGTTACAATCTTTTCACACTCCTCCTGGTTTTTGACTTTTACTGCAAGATTTCTTTCTCGATATCCCCATGTTGGCAAGTTTATATCCAGGTAATAGCTCGCTCTTTCAGTATCTTGACAGCAAAGCATTTCATTGGTGTGTAACATCCTGACTATCTGACCAGTGTTATTTATTTCAGGGCTGGCAGATGTTTTTAATATGGCAATTGTGGACTTACGAAGCTCCTGGAAAAATTGGGAATTATTTATTGAACCAATTATTCAACTTCTTAGGAGAAATACAAATAAACTCATATGAATTCATTTATATGAGCTTTGAAGGAAGTGATATTCCTTGAAAAAAATGTTGCTACTAACAAAATAAAGAGTTAGTTTAGAGGAAGCACATTACATAAACCAAAATTCACATATTTATCAGTAAGATTATTTTATTGATTTCTATTGCTTATATCCAAACCCACCACTGTTTGCTTGGGGTTTAATCTAATATTAGTCCAACACTAAAAAGGGCATATAAACAACTGTAAGACACATCTAGTCCAGCAGCCAGCACTCCATGGTGACTAGGTTACTGGTGACCTTTGAAGAGAGAAAAGACCATTCATCTTCATCTTTAGCTCAATATTCAGAGCATTTTTCATGACAGCTTCATTTACAGAAGAGTTTTGGCAAGAGATCATAATGGCCCTTTGGAAATTCAAGTACACTGAGTCAACTGGTTCTCCACCAATTTCTTCAAACAACTTGCAAGACTAAGATGTAAATAAAACTTATAAGAAAGCTGCACTGAAGATGTATTATCATGAGTATGATTATTTTATTCTATTCCACTTAACCCACTATGATCAGAACAGCTTTCCTACTTCAGACAGTCCCTGGATCCCTTTACAGCAGCATGCTATCAAAGAGCATTAAGCAAGAAGTTGCATGCTAATGTTGAGATTTTACTCCTTCATCCTGGATTTCCTTCAGAAATTTCCTCACTATGCCACTTGCCCTAATATTATCTTAGTGTTTATTTTGTTAGCTTCTTTTACAACCTCTTCAGCTGAGATAGATCCTCTGTCTTCATTCCATAAACAAGGAACTCTGGAAAGGCAGCTGGCAACCTTTCCAAGATCCCCCAAGGTAAATCTGTATTTAACTATCTGCAGATATATAGAGTTGTATCTTCCCCCAGTACTCCTCTTAAGCCTTGATCATCAACAGGTCTTACAGGAGCTGGCAAGTTTTTGACTCCTGAGCACTTGGAAAGATGATGGATCATTAGGGATGCAAGCTGCTTCTCAAAGTTTACTGAGACTACACTATTATATTTACATTTAACTTACTCAAACGAGGTAACTATACAAGAATACAAATACTGCCAAGTTCAGCATTTTGCATGATGACATTTTTAGTGGTCTTCACATGGTCATTTAGCCATACTTCCTTTTTCCTGGACAGCTTTTAGTATTCGTTTCAAGTCTCCAATATTGTGTTCTGAATAAATCCCTATACTACCTACAAATGTTTTGGCTTTGGAGGGGAAATTCCATTTATTTTCTTCTAGAAGCTCCTTCATTTTTTGAAATTACACATTCCTATAATGACTTATCTTTTAATCTCCAGAAAGATTACACTCCCTGACAGAGCATCTTTCAACATGAAGATTTTGAACCTGATTTCACACAGAATCAAATACAACACAATTTCTCTAATGAGTTCTCCAACTGTTACACAAAGTAGTTGTCTCCTAATTCTTAGTCTCAGCATCATGCATAAGCTTAATATTCACCCGCTCCACTGAAAAGCGACTGAAGCCTCTAATAACGATTGTATTTTCTGCTCTTGGAGCAGAGTCTCCTTCAGTACCTCTGCTGCCATTACCATTCCTAAAACCAAGGCCTTCTCACTTCAAAGGAACCACAAGTTACTGTTGTGCAAGGCTCCCATCCATTCCCCCACAATGACAATCTTCACTGATCAAAGGGTTATCATCCATTTCTACTCCATCTGTATTGACTAAGAAAACCAGAACGACAAAGCCAGTAAGTTGCTGGGAGGGTGTTTTGGTTTTGCAATATTCCTCAACCCAATTCCTGTATTCCCAAACCTCAGAACTACAAAGTCAAAAGATGAAAAAGGCTTATATTGCTTGAGATCATACTTTACAGGATTAACTCTACAGCAGAAATACAATTAACAGGTTCCAAGTAAATATAAAAGGGGAGCTAATAAGGCTTTTGCTATTACCAAAATAACCAGTGGTTGTTCTGAAGCCAAATTACTTGGATTTAGGCGATGTTAATCAAAAACTGGACATTGTAAGTTGTCATAAGTAGAGAAATAGTATCACAGAAAGACCAAATGTTAAGAGCCATAGAAAGACAACTAATTCGCTCAGCTGTATTCTCCAGTCAAACTGCAAATAGGTGTATTGTTTAACACAGTAGAATTTGAATTGGGATGCTCAAGTAATTATAGAATCAGGAATAAATGTTTCTTTTTTAGAGGTTCAAAAATAAGAACACGGCAATTTAATTATCAAGTTAGAATAATACAGTTGGAACTACAATTAACCACAGAGAGAAGCAGCAGCTTCTAGGAAGAACTGATCTTCTACTAGAAATAATGACATGGCTGGAAATAGAGAAAACAACTCCCAGGATGTAGTTTCACAATTTACGTGTATATAGGAAAATTTCAGTGAGTCTAAATTAGCACCCCATCCCCAGAAAAAGAGTTTCCATTACTATCCATGTGCATCCACAGCTGCATGTCTATCTACAAGCCAATCTAATTTTCAGGAAACCATCTCAATCCCACAAAGCAAACTGGTTTTCTGCATCTTGAGCAACCTGAATGGACTTAAAATGTGCAACATGCACCAGTCAGAGTAAGGAAGGCTGTGAAATTACCATCTGGGACAGGAGTAGTACACTTGCAGTATCTGCAACTCATTGATCAACCCAATGGATCTTGCAATTGCAGCCTGAATTGGGGCTCCATTCCCATTCCTACACTCACAGGTATATTAAACCAAATTCAGAGATGATTAAATCAAAAACTAAGCTTCCTAATACAAACTAATTTTTCATATAAATCAGCACACTTTATGATTATTTGTTAAGTGATTGATCAGTGACAGATGATTGAGAACCTTTTTAAACCCACAACTACCTAAACATAGCAACCTCATTTTTTTCTAACCAATCTGTCAAAAAAAACTTGCTATAAAAAAGGTAACAGAAGTGGGGACAAGACTTTCATAGGTAAATAGATGCCAAGTGCAAAATAAGGCAGGAGAAAGTCAATTATGGGTGCCTGCATTATATTGTAATAAAGCTTGTTATGGAAGTGCCAGTCTATACCAACATTGAACCTGCTATAGAAAGACTGCTTTTAGTGGTCTTCAATCTTATAAAATGCTTGCCTTTTCATTTTTCAGATGTGCATCCTTATCACCTAGTTTATTGTCCTTTGTCTTCTCTATACCTTAAAAAAAAAAAATGGGAAACATGTTAAGACTACAGGTGAATCTGAGAGCAACACATATAACTTTGGATACACATACGGTGTTACATTACTGACAATGTTACCAAACCTAAAGTAATTGCAATAAAATTTTCCATGACAACCATTTTCCTCAAATTAATACCATTCGCACTTAAAAGGGCCCTGCAGGCTCCTAAATATGTATACTGAAAAGCATGCTCTGCCCCATTAAGAAAAAATTAATTCAAATTTGCTATAAAGCAGACAAACATTTTCCACAGTATTAAAAGGCATTATGGTAATACCATAAATACTCATCTTTCCTTCCTTAAAGAAAACAGATCCATCTTGGTCTCTTAAGCAGTTTAACTGTTTTCTTGGAATTAGGCACAATAATTTTCTTCAGCAAAACACTATTTGCTTATACATCTTTAGCATACCATACCCTACAGAGAACTGACCATGCTTCAGCTGCAAAGGATAATTTTTTTCCCATTCCTCATCCTTGTAGTAAACAGGTTTCATAGGACCAGACAAGAACAAGAATTCAGAGCTGCCAAACTGTGCCCCAATACAGCTGTCAGCCTGGCCCACCACTAAGCCACCAGTGACATTTACCACACAGCACTGAAAGCAGAGATGCTGTAGCAGAAAGGCAACTTCACAAACGCACCTCAGGGCTCTGCACCTTGCTAAGCGAGTCAGGACATGCCTTCTCTTTTCTGCCCTCAACACTGCCCAGCAGCCCCAAGAAGAGAAGTAAGTGAAGACTGGAATAAAACAAGGAGCAACAGGCCAGCAACATTTGGGGGTCCCTCCAGACTTTCCAATTAGCTGGGATTCCTTTATCTCCAGATTCTTTCACTGCCCAGCCCAAAGACACCTCATGGGTAGAATATGCATTTTGTCCCCTCCTAACTTCTGGTCCATACCAAGTCAAATACTCCACTACTCTTTTCAGCTATGAAATTTGTATTGCCAGCAGTAAGACACTTTCTGAACCTAACGTGGTGATGATCAATGTCAAACTGATCATAAGGTGATCTAATTCTATTTACTATTTCCTGCAGCTGTTAAAATACATTTTCAAAGACTAACTAGCTTAGCCTCCATAAGAAACTAAGCTTACTATAGTATTAAATGCAGGTTCATATTGGTCTATGTGTATAATCAGTTATTTAACTCCAGCTTCATTTTAGGTTTGTTTTTCTTAATACTTCCTACAACAATAAAATTATAATTGAAGAATGACAGTGACTGGGTTTACATTCAATACTTTTCATTGTTTCACAGCTAGACATTCTTTCTTGACAAATTCACCCTCCAGAGAAGATGATGACGAATACATTTCTCTTTTCAGCACTCAGTATTCAGTGTGACAGGTATCTAAAGGGCTATGCAACCTCAAATTCCTAGTTTATGAAAAAGTATCACCAGATGGCAGTAGAAACTCATCCTTGCCTCCTGACTCCTTGACACTACATGGAACACTACAAGCTCTACTGTTAAGGTAACCAGAGAATTTCACCCACTAGTTCAACATTGCCATTATTTGTCCCTGTTGAGCCCAGTATTTACTTTCCAAAGAGAGATTTTCCAGTAAGTAGAATTTAATCTTTAAAGATATATCAATCAAACAGAGTTCATTAAAGTTTGAAACAGACCAATTAACATGATAGGGTTTTAGTTGGGTTTTGATTTTTATTTTAAGGGAGGCAAACCTTTTCTCTCCAAATCCATGTTGATCCAGCTAAAGATATATATATATATATACACACACACAAACAATTCACTTAAAACAATTCAAATAGTTTGCTCTTGAAGCACTAGAAACAAACACAATCACTACATGAAAAAAAACAGCAAGAAAAGCCAGTCATGTGACCTGCTACCAGTAAATGCTTATCCTGTTCTTACACACCCTTGGGAAAAAGGATTTCACAGCACTAAAAAGACAGCAAGCTCCTTTGGCTAAAGATACCAGGCACCTTCATGGAGTTTTTTACAGCTTGACATGGAATGAATGGATCAAGAGTGGCCAAGGTAACATAAAAGAAATATCACACAGCACAGATTTCTATACTCTATGACAAAAAAAAAAAAACACACAAGAAAATTAAGGAAATGAAAATGACAGTAGCAAGAAAAGTGATTAATTAAACTGAGGCAGAAGAAGGAGAAGATTTTCTTTAAAATAATGTGGGGTTTGGTCCAAATGTACCATTTTAAAATGAACCCACATTCTGTATTTCAAGTATCACTGACTTACACAGCAATGAACTATCCTTTTCAGTGCTACAGCATCAGGCTCCACTCATCCAATACTTTGCCACTGAAAGAACCACCTGATCTATTATTTAGTAAACCAGAGGCTGCAACAAACACCATGTACACAAGAATAAGTGCTAGATCTAAATCACCTTGACCAGATGTGCCAGGATCTAGTTCTCAGGGAAAAACAGACAACTGAAATTAAAATCCTACCTACTTCTTTCCAGAGCTACATTCTGTGAAATGCACAGAATTGAGAATAAAAATTCCATCTTGCAAAACCTCCATAGTATCCACAACATTCTGACTAAGATTTGCTCAACAGTCAGAGATCTGCTGAGGCACTTCTAACATTAGGTAATTCACTGTACCTCTGGAACTTCTATTCACTCTTCACCCTAGAATTTCACAAGGAGCAAGCTGCTAATGAACATGCGTTCAAAGGACAAACATGAGTCTGGAGAGTTTACAGGCCTTCTGGCAAGTCCTCAGTACCTCTAGTGATCTTCAAATATCTAGTCCAGAGTCAAGTTACTGTATTAATTGAATTTACAGTATTAGTTAATTGACAGTTTGAAATTCTCATCTAATTCTATACAACTTAGCAGGGACAGGAAGAAACAACAACGAAGTTGAGGACACTGGTAATATCCTAGTTCTTTGCACTCGTACAGTATTACTCAATCAGAAAAGCCCCAGCAAATGTCACAGTTACAGCTTAACTCCTTTTCTAACCCTGGAAATCTAAACTCTCACCTTTTAAAATAGAGACCAGAGATTTGATACTGGTTTATTTGTTTGGGTTTCAATTTTTCAATTGAAAATGGAAATGCTTAAATAGGCTGAGATTACTCACTCTGGTTCCCTTTTCTGCTAGTCTGAACTTCTACAGGAATAGACTGCAAAGCTGCCATAATTCTCTGAGCAGTATCAGATAAAGGCACTTTAGAAATCTCACATCCTATGTATGATGTATACCGTTCCATGTTTAAGATTAAACCTAAACAGAAAACACATGCAAATAATGCATTATAACAGAGCCACAGAACAACCCACACTTCTATTCTTTTGAAATTAAAGACAAAATACAGTGAACATGTCATTTTCTATTGAGAATGAATGGCTGAACATCTCCTACGACACGCCTATCAGTTATGTATTGTAAATAAAAATCATCAAACTGCAATAATTTATAAAACTACTTTGAAAGCTTTAATACATTTATAAAATCAGTCCTAATAAGTTCCGCTGATTTCCAATACAAAAACCCTGACAAATAAAACAACTATCATTTATATCTGAACCACCCCCTCTTCTCAGCATATTTAAACTAGTTTTATCTAGAAACAGGTCTTCCTATCACAATATATAAACATCAGTGATGTCTTGTTTCAGAAAATACTTACAGAAGACCTCCGTTTCTTAAATTTGATTGATGTACTCAAGTACTATTAAATCTCAGTAATTTTGAAATAGTGACTATAGTTTTGTCAATTTAAGAAACAGGTCAGCAACATCTAAAGTCTCTACAAGCTTTGAGTGCAGCTATTGCTGTTCTAAATTTTATCCTTTTTCAAAAAGCAGCTGCTTTTCCAGTTGACCTGTACCCATATTCTATACTTACAAAATACTTGAAGAGTCCATTGAATCCACACATACAGGAGAATCAGAAACAAGTGTCCATACTTATGACTTGTTTTCTTTACAGTTAGAGCAGAACAATGTATAAAACTTACCATAAAGACAAAATAAATACCCAACATTTTAAAAATACTTCAGAGGATGCAAGCTGTACAGGTCAACTGCTCTACCAAAATCTGCTGTAAGTAAATTGCTGCTATACAAGTTAGTAACTGGAGCCCTATTACTCTGGTCATCTCTCACTAAATCCAGTGCTTGAGACAAATGTTGCCTTGATGGTGAAACTCAGTATTTCCTCTGCTTACATGGAAATTTCTTTCTTAGCTCAAGGCCATTGACAGACTGCAAGTTTGAATACTTACAAGTACAGATATTTGCATCCAGATTCAAAGAAGACGATCCATCAGGCTACATTAGTATTCACTGTATCTATCCAGATGGAATTTACAGTAAGCATGTGAAAGGGAGAGAGAGGCAGAATGGCTTGCTTTGCCTTGACAGACAGAGAAAACTTAAAGAGTCCAGAAGGTCAATTTAAAATTATTCTTCTTTGAAGAGCTCAGGATGAATAGGGACTGATTTCAAGGAAAAAGACAGACTGTAAGGTAAATTAAAAGATATTGAATGGTCTTAAAGTAGATGGTTGTGATACTTGAAACATTCTGGTACATATTCCAACGTATTTCAAGCAACACCAAATCTTCATAAGAAGAACCTATATGGGAAACAATCATGGCACATCTTGAAGAGAACTCTCCTCTTCAGAATGAGCACATTACATTCATGTTCCAAAATGTGGAATGCCTTGTCTGTGTTTATTTGTTAACTCACATATCAAAGGTTCCTAGCATGCAAGAAAATCTATCCCATGTGCAGAAAATGTTCCTTTTTGTGCTATGCTGTGTGCACTGGAAATCAACATAAAGGCTAGCAGAAGAGCACCCCAAATGCAATTCATTTAAATAACCAATGTATTAATCTGTATCGAAGAACTGTGACAAAATCGAGATGTGAACTCAGTGGGCAGATGCCAAAAGCCATAAAGCAGCATACAACCCAAACCCGGTAACTGTGGCAGTTAAACATACATCACAAAAATAGATAAATGTTAGTCTTGATAAACCAATAGTTGTCATTCCATAAGCTTACAGACAGTTTACATTAACATGCTTTCCTTTCTTAAAAATACACTGAAGTCTAAAAACCAAGAACTCCACTGGTGGCAAAATGCTCATCTGCCAGAGCATGGGCTTTCACCGCAGCCTGCTGCTCCAGCTTCTCCACCATCTCTTTCAAGCGGTCTTTGTCTGTATAAAAATACACATACAAGTTTCTTTCCATCTGACGCAGCTTATTGGACTCTAAAAAGCTTCTTTTTGACTTCACATCGGCCATCAGATCAATAAGGAGTTCATTTAATTTATTTAAATCGGTTTCCAGTTGGTGCAACTGCTCAACAAGTTCCTAACAAAAGATACAAGACAAAATAAAATTTTTTTTTTTTATTGTTAATACACCACCTGAATTAGAAATACAAAAGTTTATTTGCTTTTGAAAGCCACTTTTGTTTGTAATTGAAAAGTAATCACAGAAAACAGAAACACAGGTGCTAAGGAATTCCACTTCATTCACATAACTTTTGAGCTCCGTGTTGCAGTACTAATTCATTTCCTTATTTACCCAGCCCTCAGCTGGACAGCTGATTGAATGACATATTCAACAAGCCTTCCTATCTTACAAGGGAAGAGAATAAACACCCCACCACAACAGAAAAGCCAATGCAATTTTAAAATTTAATCATTAATTAACAGCTACAATTTTCCCAATTGTCACTCTTAAGATAGTTCAGTGCAAGCAGGCTGCTCATCTTCCACATGATTTCCTTATTAAAGGAATTGCTTTTCTTGAGAAACAGCAGCAATGGAGATGTTACTGTTTTAAGAGGTAATGTGAATCAACAGAAAGGCATCTGATTGATTTAATAGCCTGTAATCCCTAAACACGTATTGCTCCAACCACAAAGTTTCATTTTGTTATAGAAACTCTTCTGTATGTTGCAAATACACTTGACAGATGGCAGCAATAAATGTATTTGTATGTATTTAACCAAAGAAGTATAATGTAACAGAAGACTACCTCAATCCATTTTTGAGGTATCTACAATAAAAATAAAGTAACAAGTTGCATTTAAATACACCAATTCCCATTTAAAAGAGGCTCTGAACTTATCAGCTGGGAGCTCTGCAGCAGGGTTGCCCTACTACAACTGTCCTTCAAAATTCTGATGTTGTTATTTTGTCCAAATGAGCCAGCCACCCATGGCCAGGCTTTTTAAGGGAACAAACCATACTACTGAGGTGTTGCAGGCAACAGGGGAAAAAAAAAACCCATCTGAAACAATGAGAAATTTAAATCATTTTCTAGTGATACCATATCCAGATGATATATTTCTCATACCATAAACTTACCAATAATACAGGACTAGATATGCCTTTGGAAGAAATGAAGTTAGATGCAATGATCTGCTCAGCAACAAGAAATTACTATCTGCCAACACCTACAAAATCCAACATTTGCTAAGAACAAAGTATTGCACCCATCATCATTATGCCAATAAATTCATTGCTGATATGTGGGAGCCAGTTTGTGTGCCTACAGCCTTCATACCACGTTGTTCTCAGGAGAAGAACATGCCATATTAGTGTAATAATTTTAGTAAGTAGATAATGGCTTACCTGATTACTGAGTTGTATTCGACCTCCTCCATGATACAGCTCATCATAAAGGGTATGTACATCACTTTCTAGCTTGGACAAATTGAGAGACTGCTCTTGAGAAGACACTGCTAGCCGATCTTGTGCTGTAGCACAGTCCTGCTTTAACTTCTGAGCCATCTGCTCCAGGTCTTTGTATGTTTTAAATTCTTGGTTTTCATTTTCTCCTTCCAGAAGCTGATATAGCCTGTAACAAATAAAGTTAAGACATACATATTTTGAAGTTTCCTAAGCAATCCTGTCATTATTACTCAAGAGAAAATGTTCATCCTGAGAAGTCAGAGGACTACTAAAGGACAATACTGCTCAGGGTACTCTTACTACACTACTCCTTCTCCCACTGATTTCATGATCCTATCTATTTATAGCTAGCATGTGATTAATACAAGTCCAAAATATTTCAATATTAAACTAACAGCAATAAAATACCTAAGTATCAGTTAGTAAGTACCGAATGAATGCAAACAGACATTGTCAATGTGCTCTTGTCAACTATTTCCTGATATTTCCAGGGCTGCAAATTAAGATGCGATTTTTTTAAGTGCTGAAAACCAGGAGACTTCATTGGCTAATGTGAATTAATAGCAAACCCTTTAGGGTTTGCAACTCTTTCAACTTCCTTTTCCTTTAAAAAAGGATAAAACCAAAACAAGCAAACAAAGTGGAAAATAGCCAGATGGCACTCAGCAATTTGGAAACATTAATGATAAACCTGAACAAAAATGTAACAAGTTGCCAACACAAACACAATGGAAGCAAAATTAATGCTGCCTAATTCTTGTGATTATTCACTGTGCAAGCCCATACTCAGTTATCACTTTATTATTAAAAAACACTTAAAGCACAGTTTTAACAGAGGGGAAAGTCTGACGTTAACATACCTATAATTATACAGTACACCTCATCAAACAGTTCAGAGTCTTGATGTGACAGCAACACAGTGCACATTCCTACTGTATCACCTGAGCTACAAGGAGACTTCATTACTTAGCTGGTGAAAAAACAGACTCCTCCATGGGGACAGGACACTTTAGACAGATGCCAAATCAAGCAGTAAAAATGAGCTAAACCCTTTTCTCACACTGAAGAAGTCGTTCCTCTCCTTCTACCACAAGGGGGGTTTTGCAGGCTAAGCAGCTGAGGCCATGAATACGATCTGGAAAATCACTATCATTTACAGCTTTCCAGATATATACTTCTAGAATAACTTTCAAGAGGTCCTAGTTCAGGGCACTACAGAAGACAGGTTTGGCTTTAAACTTTTGTTATATTCTGGATGCTGCTTAGGAATGCTTCAGCAATATTAACAAGTCTGATAACCAAACAGTTTTGACTCAGGCAAACCTGAAAGGAATTTCAAAGTATAAGCAAGAGGCTAGTCTCATATCTTGAAGTTCTTTAGAATTCAGAATACTAATTAGCAAGTAACAACTCAGAAATACTAAAGACTTAGCTTGCCTATGCCTTTATTTCCCCAATATTATGTCAAAGTTCAACAGTGACTAAAGCTTACCTGAAAGAGACACCATCCTTTGAACTAATAGTGTTTCTTGGCTGTGCATGTTTGATTTGCTCAGTTATCTCCTGTAGGCTCTGTTGCAACTCATCAGTGCGCTGTTTTAGAGATTCTACCAACTTCTCGAGTTGACTGGAGATCTCCTTATTTTTCCTAAACTCCATTTCACAGGCTAGCTGAATAAGTTCAAATGATGCTTTCTGTCTTATCAAATGCCTGAATATTTCATTTTGTCTTGAAGCACAATACTCCTGCTGAGCAATCTGATACTCCAAGTAGCACTTCTCCACAGGCATGCTCAGAAGTAAAGCCTTCTCCTTCAGAGAGGGCATCAGCTCTTCATTGTTTATCCGAGTTATACTTTCTTTAATTGTTGAAATTTCATCATTTAAACTAGGTATTTTGGCAGTGAGGCTTTCTTGTTTCCCAATAGCCTGCATAAAACAAAATATCTGTCAGTATCTTCCTGGCTCCCTCCAAGCCACTTCCCTAACACATTGCTGCAGTTCACACAAGATTCATGTACTCGTGTTACATCAAAACCACTGCATCTTTTCTATCTACAAAACTAAATGAGAACTTCACAGGGACTTTTACAAAACTTTACAGCATTAAGGCAAATATAACACAGGTATCAAATAAACATATTTCAAAAAACAGTAATTTTGCTCTTTTGCAAGGCCAGGAAACAGTTACTCGATTAAAAACAGAAGAGCTGCATTTTACTTAAAACCCAGGTTTCAAGCATGTTTGACTAAGGAGAAATCCTGCATGACCAATTTGGTGGCCTTCTACGATGGGGCTACGGAACTGATGGACAGGGCTAGAGCAGTTGACGTCATCTACCTGGACTTGTGCAAAGCATTTGACACTGTCCCACACGACATCCTTGTCTCTGAATTGGAGAGACATCAATTTGACAGGTGGGGCACTCGGTGGATACAGAACTGGCTGGATGGCTGCACGCAAAGAGTTGTGGTCAATGGCTCAGTGTCTGGCTGGAGGCCAGTGACGAGTGGTGTTGGGACCGGTATTGTTCAACATCTTTGTTACTGACATGGACAGTGGGATTGAGTGCGCCCTCAGCAAGTTTGCCAATGACACCAAGCTGTGTGGTTTGGTGGATACACTGGAGGGAAGCAATGCCATGCAGAGGGACCCTGACACTCTTGTGAGGTGGGCTGATGCCAACCTCATGAAGTTTAACCATGCCAAGTGCAAGGTCCTACACCTGGGTCAGAGCAATCCCAGGCACAGCTACAGGTTGGGCAAAGAGGAGATTCAGAGCAGCCCTGCCGAGAAGGACTTGGGGGTGGTGGCTGATGAGAACATGAACATGAGCCAACTGCAGAGTGCGCTTGCAGCCCAGAAGGCAACCGTATCCTGGGATGCATCAAAAAGAGCATGACCAGCAGGTCAAAGGAGGTGATCCTGCCCCTCTGCTCTGCTCTCGTGAGACCTCACCTGGAGCATTGTGTGCAGTTCTGGTGTCCTCAACATAAAAAGGACATGGAGCTGTTGGAAAACGTCCAGAGGAGGCCACGAGGATGATCAGGGACTGGAACATCTCCCGTATGAAGATAGGCTGAGAGAGTTGGGGCTATTTAGCCTGGGGAAGAGAAGGCTGTGTGGAGACCTCCTAGCAGCCTTCCAGTATCTGAAGGGGGCCTATAAGGATGGTGGGGAGGGGCTCTTCATTAGGGACTGTAGTGACAGGACAAGGGGTAACAGATTAAAACTTAAACAGGGGAAGTTTAGACTGGATATAAGGAAGAAATTCTTTATTGTAAGGGTAGTCAGGCATTGGAATGGGTTGCCCAGGGAAGTTGTGAGTGCTCCATCCCTGGCAGTGTTTAAGGCCAGGTTGGACAGAACCTTGGGTGACATGGTTTAGTGTGAGGTGTTCCTTCCCATGGCAGGGGGGTTGCAACTGGATGACCTTAAGGTCCTTTCCAACCCTAACTGTTCTCTTTTATGACTGAAATCTCTCAAGCACAAAGTCAGTCAGATGATTATTAACACTGCTACCAAAATCAATCTTTTCCAAATAACTATAATCAATCAAGTCCTATATGCTAGTCATCCATAAATGAAAACACACCGACTGAAATGATGACTTAAGTTAGTCCATGACTGACATAAGATAATATGTTTTCTGCTATTACAATTTCTTAAATTCCAGTAGCCATATCTGCCTGTCACTCACTTGTTGAGATTTTTCTGGCGCTTCAACTATCAGATGCATTTATTTGGTACAAATACCTGAGTTTCAAAAAGTCAGTGAGCTAAAACTTTTTAAGTTTATGCTATAGAATACAAACAAGAATGCACTAATCATATTAGCTCTTCAGCACCACAAAATGTCAAGCAAAGTAAAGCTTTTTTTTTTTTTCCTGTACAAATAACAGAGAGACAATTATAATTTGAAAATACAAAGTTAAACTAAACTAGAACAGTACTACTAAGTCCTGGGGCTTTTAAGATAGCGTTTTTTTTTAATTCCAGAAAGCAGCATTAAAGGTACTCCACCATACTGAAGAATTCCTAACTATAGAAACTGGAGCTATTTCACAAGAGGAGTTTTGTGATCAAGACTAGAACTTGTAGAATCTCATTATGAACTTGTACAATC
This sequence comes from Agapornis roseicollis, assembly GCA_002631895.1. NCBI lineage: Eukaryota > Metazoa > Chordata > Aves > Psittaciformes > Psittacidae > Agapornis > Agapornis roseicollis. The sequence continues at coordinate 293,208 of NDXB01017460.1, read as the reverse complement.
TCATTATGTATAAACAGCTAAAAGAACAGTAACTCAGCATTTCCTTTTACTACACCCAGTTGACCACGCCTCCCTGTTCAGAACTCCACTACCTTCTGTCACCTCTTACAACTTACCTTGCTGTTTAAGGACTGCAGCATGCTCTCCGCACATTTTATAGCTGAATTCAGGCTCTCCTCTTCAGCTTGCATCTGAATTAGCTGATGTTGAGCACAAATATATGCTGTCTGGAGCCTGGCCATCTCTTCAGTCTCCTCAGAGATTTCATCAGTCTCCTCACTAGTGTCCTGTTCAGTGACATCTGCAAACTGAAAGCTGCCTTCATGTGAATTTTCAACCCAGTTAGACACACTTTGATCAAAACTTTTGTTTATGTGTGAGCTAAGAGCTGCAGAGTTTTCTTCTTCCTGAGCCAAATACTTGTCCAAAGAAAGCTGGGAAAAAAACACTGGCTGTGGATCTGACCCTTGTTCTGAATCTGAAGCAGTAAAGAAGGAGGCCCATTTCTTAGTTGCATCCGTAAAAGACAGTAGTTCCTTGTTAAGTTCATTAGTTGCTGCAGTAAACACTTCCAATCCTTTTTTTAGCTCTTTATGTGCTTCATTCTCTCTGCTTTTTAACATCTGTAACAGATGGCTGTTTGTAGAAACCATCATTTGAAGCTTATTATGCCGATGAATTTGAAGTTTTTTTAATTTCTTAAGAGTCTGAAGCTCATCCTCTAATGTCTTCAGTTCCTCCTCCTCTTGGCTACTGCTCTTTGAATCCACAGGCTTCAGAGTTTTAAGGACTTCATCCAGTGCATTTCCTTCCAAAATGAGCTTACCAGACTCATGAAGATTATCAAACTCTTGCAGTTCTTGTTCAGATACCACATACTGCTCATTTACATTGCCACAAAACCACTCCAGGAATGATCTGCTTTCTGAAGATTCAACCAGCCAGTCAAAATCATCTCCTTTAAGCTCATCAGCTTTTGGATATCCAATTTTCTTAAGCATTGCCACAAAATCATTTCCACAGCTCATGATTAAAGTTTTAAGATTTGGTTTTCTTTGTAAAAAGAAAAGATCCAAATACATGGAAAAAAATCTGGGGTATTATTCCAGCTGTAATTTTGGGGTTGTTTTAAATGAGCATTCAGTACTTTAATATAAAGAGTCTGCACAGGGAAGTGTTAGATCATCCAGAAAACTGAATGCTATTCTGGATCAAATGTTCAAAGACTATAAATTTTTATTTCAGGGATACCTTAATACATTTTTTTCATCAAATCAGGACATATTTATTTTTACCTCAATTAAATGCCTGATCTTTGCAAACACTTATGGTTTTCCTTAATTCACTTAAAATTAATTGAGGTACTCTGTTTTAATAGTAAATTTAAAAGAAACAAGTGTAAATATTGAGTAATTCATTGGCCTGCAGAAGTGATTCACTTGTATAGTTTTACTTACATTAAATAAAACAAAAAACACACTGCCACAGTCAATGCTTCCAAAGTGAGAGGAGCTTTCAGCTTGTTCTAAAAACTAAGCAGTGAGGTTACACTGCACTTTGTGATCTTCTTTATAAAGATTTTACTTCTGCAACCAGCAGAATCTTGTCTTCTGGACCTTCATTTTAAAGTTTCCTCTGCGAACAGAACAAGGAATCCATTAATGTAAAAATATCTCAACACAATAATGCAGGGCTTTATTAAAAAGTAAAGTTAAGATCAGTGTAAATACTCCAGTGAAAATAGTCACGACTTTAAAATGACAAGAAAAAGGGGTTTGATGCTTTGCTGTTTCCCGGAAACCAAATTAGCTTTGGGATCCTCAGGTGAGTGCAAGCTGCAAACAGGACAGGAGAGTTGTAACTGGATGATCTTAATGTCTTTTCCAACCCAAACCATTCTATGATTCCATGAACTATCAATGAAGACAGAAGGCCTTTTCTGCAGTTCTGTGGTAATATCCAGCTTGGTTGGTAGGGTTTTTTTAGTTTGGTGGAACATGCGTCCCACAGAATACCCCATTCTCTCAGCCAGCCATGGAGAGCATGAGTGCTTAACAACTAAAAGCACCCTTCCGAAATTCGGTGTGCATTTCACGTAGCTTAGTTACGGATTATACAAGAAATGGAATTTGTTATGCAAGTTTCACGTCCCAGGGCAGCCTTCCAATTTCCGTCTTTCCCCCTAAAACAGAACTAATACAAAGGAGAGCACGTACCTTTATGTACGCGTATGCACTGCCGCGCAAGCCGCCATCAAACACCACAAATACCTTAAGACCCCTGAGGAAGCTGCCCACCATTCCCATCCCCACATCGCCACAGCCACCTCAGCGCGCAAACGGGACCCTCAGGCGAGGAGCACAAACCCGCTGACAGGGTCCCAACTGCGGTGCCGCTGCTGCCCACAGCCCCAAGAGGGATCCCGGCCCAGGGTAAGGGGGGGACGAGGAGACGCTGCTGCTGCTGCTGCTGTGCCCCCCGAACCCCGATACTCACCGCAGCGCCCCGGGCAAATGGCGGGAAGCCTGAGGAAGCGCGCGTGCCCGGCAGCTCGAAAGGCCCGCCACGCGCCGCTCCCGCGCGGGAACCACCCAACCGCGCCTGCGCGCGCACACCGCCGCGCTCCCGCACAGGCGTCGGCGCCCGTCGCCGTAGACGGGACCCGGGATTGGCCGGCGCCGGCCCGCTGACCGGTGACGTTTTGCAGGCGCGGAGGGGCGGAGCTTCTTCTCAGCAGGGGGTCGGATGGAGCTCGGTGTCATGGTGCCTCCAGTCCGCCCGCCTCAGTTCGGTCGTTGTTGCGTGTCCCGTTGTGCTCGGAACATGGGAGGGGAGGGGATGGCGGAGAGCGGGCCTCAGCTTGGCATTGAGCAAAGCCGGGCCTCAGCTTGGCATTGAGCAAAGCCGGGCCTCAGCCATGTGTGCCCACCGGCCTCCTCAGAGCGGAGGAACATGGCTCCCGGTGGCCGCTGCTACGCCTCCTGTGTGCACAGCGTCCCTATTAGTAATGCATCCCTCCGTAGTTCTGTCATTATGTTTTCATGGGCTTTTGTGTCCATGAATTTGTGCAACACCTTGTTGAACCTGGTGATACCCTCAGAAGCTTTGCAAAATTCAGACAAATGCAAAACTTGGAAAAAGTTCCAACCTGTAGCTTAAAAAAGCGCTTCCTTACATTTAATTGTTCTTTAATCTTCACCTAATCCTGTTCAAACAATGCCTGGTGCTGGCATTGCAGGGATTGGTGAACGCCAAACCCTGCTCTTAACCCATGCCCTTCATAGTGGTCTGGAAACCACCAGTACACTTCCTTCAGCTCTGCCTGCTCCCATGTGGGTTTGGGCACTGCAAAGCGGGTGCTCCCTTCCCTCCATTTCACTGGTACCTCTGTACCTTTCACAGCACCGCTGCACCCCGCTGAGGTGCACAGGTGAAGGCTGCACCCAGTCCTCAAGGTGTGGGTGCACCAAGGTGTTCTAAAGTCATCACCAGTGCCCTTCCTTACCATGATCCCTAATTGGCTTTCTGCCTGCTGCTGCCCCCCAGAAAGCCTTCAGCTGTGATTGCAGAACCCCTTCAGCCTTGCGAGGGCTGGTCCTGATTCGAGCATCGTGTAAACTTCATTGACAGCTTGAACATCCCCTATCAGCCATTCTTCAGGTTTAACCGTCTTTGTTCCCTGTCTACATTCCACGTGCCACGTTTCTCCCAACTTCCCTGCTTGCCTCACAATAGCCTTCCCTTTCTCCTTGAGTCATACAGGGGAGAGGTTCGGGCCATGGTTTTCTGTTTGTCAGACATTTCTAGTCCTGTATTTTTTAAGTGTCTGGGCGTTTGTAGGCTTCTTGCTTCTGAACTGCTCATTTAGGGGTTTCTGGCATTTTCCCCCGGTTTTGCATAGGTCATTTTCTTAAAATTGAGCATCTGTTTGCTTTATTTGGCTTAATTATACTGTGGTTGCTACTATGGAGCAGCTCACCCACTACCAGCTCTTGAATGAGATCCTCTGTGCTGCCGAAGACTAAATTCAGAATGGTGGGGTTTTTCTTGTGGTTTCTAAGGTCAGTTATTCTAGAAAGTGTCATTTATTGCATCCAGAAATGTTGTCTCTACACTTCGCCCTTGTGAGGCATTGACCTGGGCCGTTATGTGGGTGGCTGTGCCCTCCCACTGCATGTCCTAAACCTGCAGCTTCTCTAACTCAATGCAATTGTTGGAGTGAATCAGCGCAGGGAAATGAGCAACCTCGCAGCTCAGCACAGCTAGGAACAACTGACATGGGGATTTCTGGATCAGAACCAGCGCCTGTATCGCCTGCAAAGTGCAGGATGTTGATTTCTGGTAAAACGTGGTCTGCGCAGGACACGTCTGAATTAAACCCTGACCTGGCAGTGAGTTCTCGTGGGTAAGAAGAGCTGTAGTGTTGAATTCCTCCCTGTCACATTACAGCCTGATTACAGCTGCAGTTTTGGCTAGCTGAAGTTTTCAAATCGCCTTGCAGACAGAGTGTTGCATCTTCCCAATGGGGAAGGAACAAAAGCACTCACCATTTTATTGCATCAGATTTTGCCGTTTCAGTTCAGTCAGTGACTGCACTAAAATCAGCTTCTCCTGTAGCAGTATTTTGGAGGCTTGTGCTTCATGTATTGTTTTGGGGTTTGTTGATTTGGTTTTTTTGGGTTTTTTTAAGTTCCATAAATACCAGTGTATTTATGAAATACCATTTAAAAAATTCCCAGGTAAAAGTAAATCTTAACCACACAGAAACCTTCCTAAAGTCCTTCTGTCCTGAGAACAATGCAGCTCTGCCACTGAAGTCCACCTCCTAGATGAAAGAAAACACATCTGATAGAAGATTGTCTAGTTTTGTCTATCAAATCCATTAGCTGGATTACTGCAACTAACGTCTTCAGTTCCCTGTGTGACCAGTTCCTCTCCCTCTTTCCAGACTTAACACGCATACGGCATTCCCCCTCCCTTGTGGCCTTTCACAAACCCAGATCCCCCTCTGTGTAGCTGGGCCAGCAGGACTACAGGCTCATTCTGAGGCTGGTTTGGAGCTCCATACGTGCTGGCCAGCAGCCACCTCTTGAAAACAGGGAGGAGCTCAGCTGGAGCAGCATTCAGGCACATTCAGTGTAGGAAATAATTCGTTTCTTCATACTCACAGAATTGTCATGAGTTTTTGCCATGGATTATCATTGCAGCCTCCATCCTATCTCTGCTGTGTCAAATTTGGTGAAAACTAGCCTGAAGGTTCAAAAGTTATCAAGGAAAGGAGGAGCAGAACAGATGGACGGAAGAGGAGTTGTCAGACAGCATGATCTCATAATCCCCGCTGGCATAGGAATTCAGGCTAGAATTGAAATATTTCAGGTCAGAACAGTGTGAACTTAAAATTCTCATTTTGAAAGAACAAGCCTCTAAAGTGAAACAAATTTTCGTTTGTCAGACCATCGACTGGCTTTTAGGGCAGAGATTAAGCAGCAGCCTTCTCGTACAACCACATCTCCAACATTGCTTACCGCCATTTCCCCACCCAGCCACAGCCCCATGTGCTGCAGTGTTTGTTTTTGCAGCTCCTTGTGGGTGAAGATTGTTTTTTTCTCTGATTCATTATGTCTTGGTTGTGTTCAGTCAAAACACAATTAAAGGCTCACCTTACCCTTTTTTGCCATTCTAGTACCAGTTGTTTTGCATCTGTGCCCAAGAAACAGAGAGGTTGCTTAAATAACGTATTGTCTTTACAGGACACGTTATGGTAAATTCCAGCAGATTAAAACATAGACATTTCTGGAAGGATGTGTGTTAGCTCTGCATTAGTCCACAGATGCCATGTTGCATTTATTCCACTGCAAAGTACAACGTTGTTGTGCCAGATACCTTGGAGAGAAGCTATGGGCTATCCATTGGCCAAGGCTGTGAAGAACAGCCAAGGAGCATGTAGGCAGTGCAGCTGGCCAGTATAAACCCTCCCACTGGGATACATCTGTCAGCTGAAAAACTCTTATGTAAATGGTCTGCTTATGACTACTTTAGGCTTTTGTTTTGGCTTGTATAAAAAAAA
>NDXB01017460.1:244309-280799 GCA_002631895.1 Agapornis roseicollis | reverse complement strand
TTAAGTTTTTTTTTTTTTTTTTTTTTTTTTTTTTTTTTTTCTTTTTTTAAAAGACCTTCTTTAAACAGATAATGCAAAGACTGGTCCATTTTTGTAATTACCCGGCAAGCCAAGCTCTAATGACTTCACTAAGCAGAAGCTGTATTAAAATACAGCTTCATAGTATTGCTACAAGTTGGGTAAATATGTTCTGAACAGCTTGATGAGTACTAAATAAACTTTGCTGTTTTACAGCATACATTTTCATTTTTTTGCACTTTTTAAAGAATAGAAAATGCAATTATAGTGTGCAAAAGAAAAAAAATTAATTCTCTTCTAGCTGAATACTGTAATTTTAAGCCATGTCTTCCATAAGGATGTACTGACATGAGTAAATAGAAGAAAAGAAAATACAAGCCAACAGAGATTTCATTTCCTTGCAAGGAAAGATTAACTATTGCAAACTGGATCACTTGAGTTCTGTATTCTTCAGGCAAAGAAATGGAAAAACAACCCTAAAAACCACTGAAATGCTTCAGTTTCATCCCTTCCACGGTAAGAGGCTGAAACTGCAGCGCTGCTTGCTGCTGCCCCTGTTAACGTGGACAGAATGATTTGCTGCTGGTTGGATACTGAATACAAAAAAAGCAGAAGAAAGTTGAGATCATCCCACATGAAGTCATTATTAGAGCTGGCTTTTCCCCATTTTGAAGTACAGTAGTGACTTGTAAATATGACCTTTTCTAAAGATCATCTCAGATTTGAAGATTTATCTGCCTTCTTCACCCAAACAGCAGCTGTTGAATTTACTCTACAGAGCCTGCTACAGCCTTCAGAATGTTGTGGGTTTGGGTTTTGTTTTATCCATCATGAAAAAATACCACAAAAAGTAGTTTTAGGGTTTCGTTTCTCTGAATCATTGACACATTGTAGATTCCACTTATTCCTCCATGTTTGAAAATGGTTTCTGCAAAACTCAAAATAACTGTCAAACTCCCTCATGCCATGCTTCCAACAGGTTGAATTTAATACTTCTTGAATGGAATGACATAATTTATTTTCTTTAATTTGCAGTATGGCTACATCAAGCTAGCTTTAAGTCACAACTGTACCTAACCACAGTTCTCTGCAGCAAACCCATGATTTACAATATCTAATATTGTGGTTACAGTGCAGGGAACCGTGGGTTAAGAAACCTCCATGTCAGAGTACTGTGGTTGGGGTTTCCTGGAAGAGTGGCAGTTGACAACTCTGGAATATTCATATAAGTGCTTCAGTCAGATGGTCCTGAGTTGAGTGGGGAACTCAGGCACTATGAGAGCCTGGCATTCAGTCTGCGGGAATGTGTGTAGCCTCCATCACTCGAACCGCTTTGCAAACTGTAGTGGTCTTCAGCATCACTGGCACTTCCAATACTGTCCATTTCACCTGGAGTAAACTCCATTCCTTCAATGTCTACTTCTAAAGAGAACACAAGAAGGCACATTTTCAGAAAGGCAGCAGCTGCAGCAAGTAATCGCGGACCAGCGTCAATCAGTGTTCAGGTGAAACCTGAATCCCACTTCATTTTCTGTAATTAACAGTAAACTGGAACAGTAATTCCCGGGGAAAGGACGATCTTGTCCACCAGAGAATTAAAATCCCTTCTGTCCTCATCCACACGAATATACTGCATGACATCAATATCAGATCCTGCCCCAGAACTGTTCCAACCTGTTCAGTGACACTGATTATAAAACGCCCTGACCCTCCAAGGCTGTGACACTGCAGCTCATGGTAACTCCAACCAATGCAGGTGTCGCTGGCAGTGAGACACAGTCAGCCTGCGCCAGTGCTCAGGCACAGAAACACTTCACATCATGGAATAAGGGATGGTGACAGGCAGCTTGAAGAGCTCTGTCCTCAGTGAGAACCAAATGTAGAAACACTTGGTGACTGATACAGAGAAAATACTTTATAAAGTTTCACAAGAAATGATGTGGAATTCATTTTTTCCCACAAATGAATTGAGACTAGTAAGATCTATTTTTTTCCCCAAGAAGAAGATACTATTCCAGCCGTTGTAATAACTACCTTAAAAATTCAGAACATTAAACTGGCAAACCCACATGCAGTGTAGCCAGCTTTAAAATACAAGCAGTACTAACGATTCACAACTGCTTAGAAGAAGAAAACATTTCCCAGAGCATGTAAAAGAGATGCAGTGGGGTTTTATCTTGCAAATCACACAATGGAACTATTTTGTCAGGGTTTTGCTGGAACCTTGGATTTAGTTCTAAATGCTTTTCTTGCTTCCCTGCTTCCCTTTTCCTGCCAGCTCCTGCAAGTCCCTTTGGGAAGCCCTCGTTCAATTACCTTGTTCAGAGTCAGTGGATATTGTTGATCCCATACTATCAGTGCGGATGCGCTCCATGCCCTGCACGGATAGCTGCTCCAACCGGCGCTTGAGGTAGCGGTGCTCCCGCTGTAATTGTTCTTTAATATTTAGAGCTTTTCGGTCCTGTTCTTCCAATTTCTGAAAGGGAAAAGAAAGACAGTGAGCTCACAGGTTTTATCATGTTAGAACTGAAAATCTGCTCAGGAACAGTGGCATAGAATCATAGAACCATAGAATGGTTTGGGGGTTAGAAAGGACCATCTAGTTCCAGCCCTCTGCCATGGGCAGGGATGCCTCACTCTAGACCATAAGACTCAGTGCAACCTGGCTGTAATTTTAAAGCAGTTTAAATGTTTTCATTAATTCAAAATTTACAGTAACTTTAAGGGTTTTTTTTTTTTTAATTATAATGTTATAAAGGTCAGATTTAAGCAGGCTGGGCCAGAGCTGAATTTCACAGTAAGATACATGAATATATGGGGAAAAAGAAACCCAAAATCCCTCAGCGATTGTCTTGCCAGCAGCACGCACTCCTCAGCTAAGACCAAGTCATTGTTGCCTTGGCTGTGGGGAATCTTTAAATCACTTTGTCAGGCAAAGCTGGCACCATCTCTGATAACTGGAGTGTAGCTCAGGTTTCAGTCAGAACATAACGCCTCTGTAGGTGACATAAGAGGCTTATCACCATGCAGGAATCACTGCAGCCTCCCAAATGCTCTCCCTCCTACCGCAGGCCATGGAAATTTTTAACATTTAAAAAGGTTCATTAACAATACACACTATTAATTATATACAGTAGGAGGATTTTACTAACAATTCTCTTTATTCTTGCCTTTTTTTTCCCCTCCTTGAACTGCAGCACAGCAAATACGATAATTTGGTGATAATGTCCTACAAAATCAGTGGTATTAATCCAAAACTTCTCAGCAAACAGCCTGTGAAAGGCTCCTTCCACACATGTACCTAAAATCTCCCCTCTGCTTGAGTAAAAGACAGTATTAGTTATGTGAATAGATTATTTCACACCTGGTAAGATGTGCTGCACTGTTGGTCCAAATGCAGTACCAGAAATAGTTTAAGATTTCAGCTGAACCCTCTTCCAAATCACTGATAGCCATTTAAAAGAAAATACTAGATAATTAGTGAAGAAAGCATAATGAGTATGATGGGATCAACAGCAGGAAGGAAACAAATCAAATCGCCTCATATCATTTAACAGAATTACCTAACCAATGAAGTGAATTACAGGTTGTAGCAGCAAAAGCACTTAAAAGAAAGACCCTGTTTCTGCTTCAGCTGTGTTTACAGGAGATTGAGATTTAGGAGATGTGCTGGGAGTGAGCAGAGCTGCTACGAGTCCCTCCCTGCTGTCTGAGTGAACCTCTGCTGGGTTTCCTGAGCAGAGCAGGGGGACGCAGGGCACAGCAAACCACAACCAAACCCATTTCAGAGATCTGGCTGTTCCAATGCCAGCCTCAGAGCAAAAACATTTATCTTTGGAAAAAAAAACCCAATTGACACTACTGAATTGAGCAGTTTCCGGGCTGAATGAAATCTAACTTCTGCAGCCTCATGTTAAGCCCCCTCCCAGGCAATACACTGTAGATACACATCATACGTGGATATACAATAAGAAGAAGGGTTGGTACATCCACGTACGCACCAAACCAACTATGCCCAATTGATCAGATTTCCTTTTCCTGTATTTTCCTGGCTGCAATCCCAAACTTTAACAACTATTTTAGGAATGAACTCAGTGATTCAGATCCAGGAGACTCGAAACCATCTGATTCTTCAGAGCAAGCTGCAATATATGGAGAGGGTGAATGTGTGAAAAGTTCAAAGCTAATGACTGTATTTGAAATGGCAGAGAGCCATTGGCATGCTCTGGTGATGCAGCAGGGAGGCAGCTTGCCTGATGAAGGGGAGCAATTAAGTGGCACCGCAGTTAGGGTAGGTTCAGTTAAAATCTCAAAGAGAAGGTTAAACTTCAGCCTCAGTTTTCAGAAGAACAAGTACTTTGTACCGAGCACGATGGACTTGGATGGAATCTGCTCCTAGCTGTTTTTATCAGCAGCTGACAGGGTGACTACATGGCTAATCTCTCACACTTGCCACTTGTAAAAACAGCTCTTCAATTTGTATGCATAAGCCTGTGACAGGGGGGCAGCCCGAGACAAAACCCACATGCAGTGCCTTTCACGCATGTTAGCCTCCCTTATAAACAAGAGGCTGAAATCTCAAATGGTAAAACCAGGGCTTGCCCAGCTGGAGTCAATCTGCTTCTAAGGGCTCGGTAAAGTTGTTCACAAGAAAGGTTTTGCTTAAATTACTCTTTAATTCTTCATCTGAATCACACCCATTTCTGCAACTGCAGTGGATCTCCAAAATACTCCATGATCACTGGCAGTGTTTCACCTCTCCTGACACTTCTCTTGACCTGTTTCCCTGCAACACTGAAAAAATGCCAGCCTTGCACACGGCAGCAAAAACCTGTTCTTTAACTTCTACATTTGAATACTTGTTTGTCTTATTTCTGCATAGAACCCTGGTCTCCTGAAGACGATGACAGAGAAAATGGGAGTGAAGGTGTCTTTAAGAGAGGAGGCCTGAGGAATAATTCCCTTTGAACTTACCTGTGCCAGTGTATAACCTGTGCTGCTGCTGGATCACAGGTGAGATTTGGGGTTTTGTTCTACTCTTGTTCCACCCATACAAGGGAGAGGCAACAAACAGAAGAGTGGATTTCATTTTGGTTTCTTTTAAATGACTACCAAATGCTCCAGGATCCGGTCATTAAGATGTGAGATGGGGATAAGGCTTCCTAGTAGCTACAATCCTTTTGACCCCATTAGGTTTTTTGATCATGAACAGACCTGGCTTTTTACACTGAAATCAGTGCAGTACAATGCTAGTTTACTTAGCTCTTAAAAATAGATATATTAATAATATATTTATAGATATATATAATTAAATTGAATATATATATATTAAATTGAATGTAAACTATTAGTAACTAAGCAGAAATCACATAAATCACTGTTTTATACATCTGAGACTGCAGGTAAATTGCAAACTCTTGATGCTGCCTGAAATCCTTGCAACTAATAAAGGCCAATATACCCAGAAGATCAGACATATGGATATGGATTTGTGTGAAAATTAGTTTCCTGTCCATGGATTCTGGAAGATTCTGCCTTAAAAGAAATCAAAGTATGAATGAATGTTTTTACCTTGATATGCATCTTGGCTCTTTTCAACAGACTTAGAGTGGTGTGCCTGGTGCTGTCCGGCCCAAGCGGCACGAGCTGTTTTAGCTGTTCCAAATATAGCCGGAGTTTAGCCCTCCTGAAATGATTAAAAATGAAGAGCATTGTAGTGAAGTTGCACCCGAACAGCATATCCTATATGCAAACACCATCTGTTTGCAGGAGCTCTGTGCACAACTCGATTCAATGGTGGCTTCCTTTCCCCTCCCTTTGGCAAAGCTTCAGACCTAAAGGTCACTTGAAACGCAGTTAATGCTGCTTAGCACATGCAGACAGCAGGTTCATACCTATACTGCAAAGCTGTTTGCTCAGTCTGGGTAGTCCCATCTTAATGAAGGGGGAGATGTGAGCAATCCAGGCAAGGCTGCACACTGAGCCTATGGCTGGGTAAGGAAGGAGAACTGGGACTTCACCCCAACAGTGATTTTTGCCAGCAGAGATGAAGCTGTGAGAGGGAGCAGTGGGGCTGCAGACCCAAATTTCCCTCTCACTCATTAGCCCTCCCAACGAGACAGGACACGCTCCTGGTACACAAGACAAGGGCATGCATGCAGCTCTGCAGAGGTCGTTGCTGCTTCCAAACATGGTTTATCAATGCACTGTAACAGGGAGGTCCTAATGCCCCTTCTCCTCCCATCCTGACCCACATTTCCTCCCCAGTGAGGAGATGCTTCTTCTCTCACTGTACAGCCATGAAAACCTTTATTATCAACACACAAGAGAAAACACATCCAGCCATTTTGGGCTTTCTCTGTTACTCCCTTTCAAGTATCACTACTGCTGCTCTCAACAATCTCTCCTTTACTAATGACATTAAATCTACCAGTAAAAAGAGCATCAGCAAAGCGGTTATTTCTACAGATGCTTGGTTCCCAGACTTTGACTGTCTCTGAGAAGGATGCTGGCAATACAACAGTCCATGAAACAGTGGCTTCAACTACCCAAAGCAAGCAAATGGCAAGCCAAACAACACTGTGTGAGCATCTCTACACCTAAATGCAGAAGAAACTCTCTCCTGGTTGTAATATACAGATCCATATCATTTTGCAATGAGATAGAAATGGATGCAGAAGCACTTATATGAGCAACATGTCTAATATCTTCCTTTCTTCCAGCCTGTTACAGACTGAACAAAGCAATGGCCTGGAGCATACCAATACCTCCCACAAAGCTAATAATAAGAGAAGTAGATCAGAAGTGTGAGATGACCAATCTTGTTCAAATCTGCTCGATGCTGCATGAAGGAAATACGCTTGACAGGAAACTTAATGCTTCTACTGAAAAATGAACCTTCTGTTGAACAACCAGTTCAGAACCAGAATCCAGCAGCACTGTTTGAAATGCAAAGGATTTAATATGCACTGAATGACAAGTTACACATGTGTAATTGCAATGATTAGTGTAATGTGACAGCCACTTGAGAATCAATGGGGAAAAAAACCCAAAGCAAAATAAAATCTAATTAAAATACAATAATGACTACACACTCATATGTTTCGTTCTGGCTGCCTATAAATCAGGAATGTATTAGGTAGGAAACCAAAGAGCAGTTCCATAAAGTCACTAACTTTTTCTTCAAAAGGAAATACTGGTGAAAATGTGATTCTCAAGAGAAAACCGATGACAGACTTTTGGTTCAGGCCTGTGGTTTAACTGCAAGACTCTAAACTTCACCACCTAAATGCTATTACTGAAACAAAAGCAACAAACACTGGGATAAATATGCACAGAAATAGCCCCATCAATTCACAGGTGCCTTGTGGCTGCTACTGGGACATTGAGCTTTAAAACAGCAAAATGCCAGGAGTAGGGAATATAAGTACTTACACAGAAAATCCTAATGAGGTGGACGTTTGTTCCTGGGGCTGCAGCACCCAACAACCACCTGGCTGATTTGGGTTTCAATACCAAACCTTGCTCCAGGACTAAATCGAAATAATCTTTTAGTTTTCAAATGGCCTCTAAAGACACACACAATCATCTGCGTCACTCAGCACAACTTGGATGCAACTGTATTTAGACAGCTGACAAGAGAGTGGGGACTGAAGATAGAGGAGGATGTGGCAGAGAAGAGGACAAGAATAGTATCCATGCAGTAAACAGTTAAATATATGGAAATGGAATGAACAATATACTTGGAGTAATTAAAAGCCTAGTGAGGAATAAACAGAACTGTTGATCTGAGATCTACTTAATATTAATCCTGGAGAACATTAATGAAACCGGACTGCATACTCAACTTCTCTGCCTCCCTTGCTGTTTGAAGAAAGTCTGCCTGCTGCAGTAAAGAGTTAGTGCACTTCCTTACCATCAACTAGGAAGTTAACAGAACCATCGCCAGGGTGCAGAGGGCACAGGCTGTGAGTTGTTTTAAAGCACTAATTCTTTTATGTTACCTGCCAACCAGGTAAACCAGGACTTCACAGGAGAACATCACAGGACTGACACTAAGGAAAGCATTTTAACTGACCAATGAGAGGAACTGAAAAGCATGGTATTAAAACATTGGTTTAAGGCATTCTAAGCTCTAGCCATTGATAGCACTAAATGTAATAAACACACTTGCTAAAAGACCTCCTCTAACTTCATGTTTGTTTTTAATGGGAGCTTACATTTAATTACTCAGCACCTATAAATCCATTAAAGATTATAAATCACCAGCTTTAATGCAGCTCTTTATGTAAGTGCAGGCATGTTTATGTGGCTAATTCATATGTTGAAACACAACAAGCAGCATGATCAATGGCATAGATTGTGAATGTAAAAAGCAGAAAGCCAGCCCACACAATTCCTGTGGTGCTGGAGTAAATATCCCCCCGTCTTTCATTTAGCACGTTGCAAAAGAAGTGTAAGAATGTAAGAAAACATTCCAGGCATGTTGTGTTAACAGATCACACCAGCAGGAACACAGGACTCCAGCTCCACAGCAGAGAGTTGTCGCATACAGACTCTGTCAGCTTTAATTTCTCTCTTTTTCTGCAGGGACCTGACAGCTTTTGCTTTTCCTCAGCTGCCCACTGGAGGAGGGAAAGGCACTCACAGAGGTGATCGTGGCTGGAGCCGCTTTGTGTTTTGCAGCTCATGCCTTAAATTCCATCTAGAAAACAAGCAAGAAAAAAACAACCCAGCAGCCTGGTCTCAGAGCAACGCGGCGACAATCGCAGTGCATTGAAGTGACAACCTCAGTGTGGTTGAAGTTGGGTAATTAGCTTCAAAACCTGCCTGTCACACCTTCACCCACACAACGATGGTGTCAGGTCGGGACACCGGTGCCTAGAGAAGAGGGCACTTACCTCAGAAACATCCCCCTCGTCACTGGTGCTGCATTTACCAGGGAAGGTCAGGATCTAAGTAAAACAGCCATCCAAAATTTGCATCCTCAAGCCTGCAGCTGTTTCAGGAACAGCCCCACACACAGAAAGAGGTGCATGCATGACCTGTTTCTGATCTACCATGTTTTCCTCTGTGCCAGATGATGAATGGGTTTCAGATGCTCAAGAGTTCACTGTTTCTCCATTAGCAAGCTCACATGGTCCTATAAATCTGCATTACAGCTCTTCTAATGCTTAATAAAAATGAGTAACTAAGCCCATAGATTGGGTCAGTGTTCCACAGCGGTGGCCATGTCTAGGAGCAGTCGGGTGGTTCACCCCATTCATATAAAGCAGAAAGCATCCTGCTGACTCCTAATGCAACATCCACCAGCTGGAAATGCCCTGATCTTGTTTTGAATCCATGTAAACCCTAATGAGCAATACTAGCATATGTTTGAGAACCAAGAGCAAAATGAATCCTGGAGTCCCAAATGTGGTGGGCAAAGCAGCAACTTAACAGTGGTGTTAGGAACTTCCCTGTAGTACGAGGCATCTACCAGGAGTTCATTTAAGTCCTCAGAAACTCCAGTTTGCTCCAGTGCTTGGCTATGAAAAGGCAGGAGCAATGCAAGCCAGCGAGCTACGGTTCACCACTTCCCCCAGAAAAGGCTGCCATGCAAAAGTAAATTAAGCTCTTTGACCCTAACCAGTTTTGAAACTGTGTTAATGATGGTCAATAAGCTTCTCCATATGTGTGAAATCCCAAATGCAAATCCATTTCAGCGCACCAAGAAATGCAATACTAAGATGCAGAGGGGAAAAAGAGGAAACAAAAAACCCTATTGTTCACACTGGATGATCTTCATTCCAAGGAAACTGCAACAACTCCAAGAAATTCCTACAACTACTTGATGGGTGTTGCAATGGGAACAAAATACTTCTTAGTGGGGCTAAATAATGGAAATAATAGAACAAGAGGCAATGGCTGTGAATTGAGAGGTTCAGGATGGACGTTAGGAAGGCATTTTTTTACTAGGGCAGTGGTGCACAACCAGAATAGGTTACCCATAAGGGCTGTGGAAGTGCAGTCCTTGGAGGTTTTTCAGCACTTACCCGGACAAAGCCATAGACATTCACTCCAATCAACATTTCTATGAACACAGAAACCAAAATCGCTCCCATGCATGTAACAGCAAACCACCCCCAATTGTGTGACTTAAATCTATGCCAGTCTGATTGATCCAGTGCTGGCAGGTTGTGGAGTGAACTAATCCACATGTAGTCCTTTCACTGGGCCTCTCTAAGGGTTTTTTAGGTCCAGCACAGCAGATGGAAGTGGCCTACAGCTAGTCACACAGCAGACAGTTGTTCAGGCAGTAGCTGAACAGCTTTTTGACAGTAACTAAGGTTCCTAAACCATTCAAGTATAAATCTAGAGACTTTATTTGGAGGCCACTGATCTGTGCAAAGCCAGCTGGAAAGGCAAAGTGCACATCCAAAACAAGTCGCTTAGTTTTAGTGTGGCATGTTTCAAGTAGGCCCTGGCATGCTCATGGTCATGGACACTCATGATGCAGGGCGACAGCTTCACATTCAAGTGAAATATGTGCATGTGAACCCTGCAACCCCAGCTGGGCAAACCACGCAGACAAACGCATTGGACAGCCTTCCATGTGTTTATGGGGGGGTAGCACAGGGTAGGCATAAACAAGAGCTCTACTTCTGACATTGTGCTGCTGACTGCCAGAGATCATTTGTGGAAAGCATCAAAAGGGCCATGCTCATCTGTTTCTCAACAACTGTGGACAAGAATGTAAAACTCACTAGAGAGAAGTCGAATTCATGACTAGTGTTCACCTTGCACATCCTCAAGGTGATGGTCACAGCCCCAACAAATCAGAAGAACGACTCGCACACACTCACAGAATGGTTAGGGTTGGAAAGGACCTTAAGGTGTATCCATTCTGTTGGCCCAGAGCTGGCTGTAGAAGGGAAGGAGCAACTCTATCAGAGAAGTTTGTCATCCCATGGGAAGCCCCAGAACAGCTCTGATCCGTACCCATTCCCTCCTGCTAGCAGATTGCCTGGTCAAGACATGGAGCAGTCCTGGCCATACTGGGAGACATCTCAAAGCTGCCGCATCTCCAACTGCTGGGTGGCAAGGAAATGGACAGAAAGCCACTAAATGTCCATATTCCCATACTGCATGCTCTGAATTTCCCTTCATGCTGGCTCCAGCTGAAGTCGGCTCGGTTAGGCTGAGTGCTGTTGCTTCAACACCCACAGCCTGTATAACCCACACACGCACAAGCCTCCCACTCCATAGGGCATCATCAATGCATATATGGGCATGAAACAATGCTTGCCTCACAAGATGGCCCTAACTGTGCTTTCTGCAAGATACTTCAATGGTAGAATTGCTTACATGGCTGAACATGTCTCTATTTCATATGTCCCAAATTTGCTCTACTGAACCAGCTCCATGTACTGGTTGATATACTCTCGAATCAACTGCCAAATAAACTTGCTTGGTGATACTCTGAAAAGGACACTGTATATCAAACACTTCAATGACACTGAAAATGCAGTCATCACAAGCCACACTAGTGACAACAACAGATCTATGTGAAACAGATTCAAGACCTTAAAATTACTCATTTCTGTACATTAACCATTTTAGTCCAAAATCCAGACACCCTCTGACCTTATCGCAAGGTAAATTCAGTACAAGTTTAATACAAACCAATCCCCACTTCAAAGAATACAAACCCATTTGTAATGAATCTAGGAGAAGACATACTATGACAGACTGGACACAATTACCAAAGCATTTCAATTACCAAAGCATTTCAGATTCCTTCTCTCATGTTTCCCATTTTTCACCCACGTTCAAACCTATCCTGGTCACTGTGCTGTGCAATGAAGTTCATACACAAAGGTTTAAATCTAGAGCAGTTCTTCATTGTTGAACAATGCCTATGTAATCTGGCTTAGTAACATGCATAGGAGAAGAATTTCTGCACCAAAAATTCACTTCTGGAGTCAAATGTTGTCCAGCTACATTGTGAACCAAAGCAGCTTGGGCCAAGCCCAGAACTCTGGGTTAGAAGCCCCTGCAGTTAACTAATGGTTGTGCTTTCTCCCTAAAGAAAGGTGACTTTATCTCCCTAACAGACATGAAATTCACCATAAAATACAGAAGTGAGCTAACTGCAGTAGCAAAACGCTCATGTTTTTACAGGAAGGTTCTTCACAGTTTCATTTATGAAATGCAAATACCTGTGTACAGGGAGCACTCAAAGTTTTAGAGAGAATCAGCAAACAGCAGCTCTGGATCCTCTTGTGACATGAACACAGACAGCATCATTATTCATAAACTTCTCATTATGTCTAAAGTCTTTAAGAAATGCAGACCAGCAGCAACAGCTTCCCCACTGTGACTGCAGGATTCACCTGCATGAAGGTAAAATGAGAGAGAGGAACTCTGCTTTCTGACCCCAATACCAGCCCTTTCTTACTACAGCTTGGTACAGCAAGGCAGCATCTCTTAAGGGCTTCAGTTCTTTTTGGTTTGTGCACAGTCGCACTCTTGAACAATGACAGAATTTGGCTGCAAGTGGCTTCAATGGTACTGAAAATGAGATGTCTTCATATGGTTTTGTATGTTCCTGAGTATCATGGCAATACATATAACATAGGTAAATACGTACTTATGTCCCCAGCTGCTTAGTAGAAGTTGGTACTCACATTTGCCTCACTCCTCCTTAAGCTAATGCTTTTCAAAGTAAGTGTCATGATATTTACAGCTCTACAATACTTTTCATAAGCTACCAGAGATGATTCTGTACTAATTAAGAGATGTTTGTTAACAAGGGCATTTAAAGAGATATAAATTATATATAAACTTGCATCTTAAGAAATCACAGAAATTCAATCATATAAAAATGGTTCTAAAGAAACCTATTAATGGTCCAGACAGAATTTAGCATATCTTCAGCAAAATATTAAACACGATAGAAGGTAACAACACTCCACTGAAGTATAAAATCCTGTCTCTTCTTTATTTACTTCAATCAGAAACACTTTCAATACTTTCTAGTCTACAAAAGATGCCTAAAATGCATTTTTTTCCTAAAAGAGGCTCTAGCTTACACTTGAGTTGCACAGTCTATTTCAGCTACACAACAAATCTGCTTTAGTGAAAAGGAAAGAAAACCTCTTGGTATTAAAGCACTGTACCATAGCAAGGCACCCAGTGTACTGACTGCTCTGAGATGTGTGAAGTGCTTGCTCACAGCTGAGTGCCTTGGAGTCAAACCTGAACATTCAAGTAGTGCCCTTACAGCAAAGCTTTTGGCTTTTTATTATCCCAGAAAAGATAAGCTGAACAGCAGTGTTCTGTCACAGATGCCACTGTTTTTCCATAGTAAGAACAAGATTCTGCAGTTTGTGCTGCAGGTCAGGATTCATCCAAGGTTTGTTCCACATGGCCTCTGCAAGTAACCTGAGCAGTGGCAACTAAGAAGGAGAAAAAGCTGTGAGTGCCTAATTGCAGTGATTGTTTGGGAATTAAATGCAACAGCCCTACAATCAATGCAATCACCTGCTGTACTTACTTTAGTATTAACCAGGAGTTTCATTCTCTATATGCATTTTCAGTGTGCCAAGTATTTTTGATGCATCTCTTTTGCTGAATTAAAACCATCCCGATGGCTTTAGTAGCCAGGTAGCTGGTGCTCGTGGGGTATCTCTGAAGTATCCAAACACAAGACATCAGCTGCCTACAAAGGCAATACCTGCAAGTTTATCTTAGCATCACTAGCTTTCAGAGAGCCAGTGCAGCTGTGAACTTGGTCATCTGCAAGTGTTCATGTGAACAATGCTCAGAAATGCCTGCTGCTCCTAATGCTAATCAAGACAGAAGAGAACCTCTGCTGCCTGTTTCACAGCTCGCCATTTCAGTGTTTTGTGCATTTTATCACATATTTAAGTGATAAATATTTAAGTTCTCTATTTCACCATGTATAAATGCACACTGCGACATTCACTGTGCATTTACTTTCACTTAGTGCTACTCCAGCCCACTTGCTGAGCCAAGACTCCACACTTTATATTTGCCTTTTTACCATCCAAAATCTGTGGCTTGTTCATGTTTTAGAACACATACATGAAACCAGAACTTATGCCTACATCTTTCAGCAAACAGAAGCTAAGGGAAGTACCTGCAGCACCACAGATCTATGTGGTTTTGGCCAGGTAAGCCTCTTGGCAGCAGTGCAGAGGAAGCGGGCTGGGATGGAAGCTGGAGACAGGTGAACACCGGCTGGTCTATGAGAGGGAAGCTGCTGATTCCCAAGAGAGGGGATGCCTGGCAGACCTTCTTTCCCTTTTTGTCCTCTTCCCCTCAGCCTCTTTTCCCCAATCCTCCAGTACCTCCCTGCTGAGTGCAGTGACAGCTGCCTGCCCTGTATTACGAACACTGGACAACATCAACATTTCTTCACTGTCAAAATGCCTCCAAGCCAACTTTGACGTCCACTGAGCTCCAGCTCCCACCACAGGGTGAGCTGTGGTGGCTCATGTATTGCCTTAAGCCACCAGCAGCAGCTAAGACAGGCAAATGACAGCAACTCCTGAGGCTTGCTTTGGGCTGGAATGACCCTGTAAAGCATCCTGGAGAACGCCAGCGCAAGCGAGCTGACCGGAGCCTTAACAGCTGGTGGCTGGCCAGACTGCCTGTGTGCTGTCCCCTCAGGGGTGTATCTGACAGCAGAAGCAGGCAGACTGATGATGGTCCCAGAGCCACATTTTACTGCAGAAGAAACAAAAGCCCTGTGGTACATTAGTGCCTGCTCCCATATTGTTCTCCTGCTGCAGAGAGAGCATGAGCTTTCAGAAGCATGTAAGCTGTGACACCTCTCCCCAGTGCTAATTCACCACATGCTCATCCAGGTGCCTGAACTGCCTGCAGATCAGCCCAGCAAGACACCAAAACACAGTGGTCAGTCTCCAAGCAGTCCTTTTCCTTCATGGGTTCAGAGGAGTGCTTGTGCAGGGCAATGCACAAGGACACCAGCAGCTCTACCCAGTATCTAACTGCTGGGGAACCATAGCATCAGGCTCTGCAGTATTGAGAGCTGCAGGATCAACATCCTCTCATCATCTCTCCTTGTTTCTTTCCAGGGTCCTCCCTGCAGCCAGGCTTGTTCTCACAGCTTTCCCCAGGCTTCAGCCATCGCATTGTCTTAAGCTGCTCCTATTTCAGAGCAGCCATGAAAGGTTTAACAGCCCTTCCCAGGTCTTGGCCATAAGCAACAGCACCATGCAGAAGTTTGAGATGTGCTTCACAAGAAATGCCAATAGGAATTTACAGGCTATACAGGAATTCCCAACACATCACAAGCAAACACAATGGCAGCTGGATACCATTTGTCTTTCCTAGATGGCGACCATCTCAAACTTACATGTGTAGAATTATCCATCCTTTGATCAGAGGCAGTAAGATCTCTGACCTTGCAAGAATCTGAGGCAACAGAAACCAAACATTATGGAAACAGCTGAAATCCCTCACAGCACATTTTTGCTCTTGTATGGATTTCTTTTCCTCTGCAAATAAAAAGGGGATTCCAACCTGTATTTTAGCATTTCAGCCTTCAGGGTCTCCTCTTCTATAAAGAACAGTTTTCTGTATTTTAAACCTTCAAAATCAGCGTCAGACAAATATGAACAATTCTTACATCTAAAAAAAGAAGACATTTCTGTTTCAGGCGTCTTCTATTTTTAGCCCTGTTATCTACTGATTGTCATTTAACATTTACCTCCCAAATGCTGTTAAGCAACAGCAAGAGAGGTACTGCCTCATACCACAAGCTCAGCATCACACACTGCAGGCAGATGAGCCTCAAGTGATGGAAATACCATTGTAGACACTTGAAAACAGAGTCCACCAAAAAATAATCAGCCGTGCTTTTAATAAACTTATTGAACACCGCATTCATCCCGACTTCCACCCATTTGTTTCTCATATTAAAACATACACACTGCAACTTAGTAGCCCTAAATTAGGCCTCTCAACCCCATCTTACTGGCACTTGAGTTTCTTAGATTACCCTGCAGGAAGACTTAAGACTTTGTTACCTCAGACCCAGTTAGATAAGGCAAGTGCCATTGCAGGATGAGCTATTACACTATCAAGCAGTTTTAATTCCCACTTGAAGTTACATGAAGTACACATGTACTTACACACACTGCCTGCCGAAACCACAAGGGTGGATTAGGACTTGCCACCACTGACACGAGTGCGGTAGCACTTTGGTGCTCACCGGCGGTGGAACACCACAAAGCAATTTGCACACAGCAAATCCAAACCCCAGACCATCAGTCTGCAGTGCTGCAATAGGTGAGCTTTCATTCACCACCATTCACAGAGCCCTTGTAAGTAATTTGTTGAGGACTTAAGAGTGCAGGTCAAAAAGAATTGCATTTATTTAAACAAAGGAAAGCTGTTTAACAACTACAGGCTTGCACTGGGTTTACACCCAGAGGGGAACAGGAGGATAACTATCATTTTCCACAATTTAACCATTCACCAAAAGGTGGTTGAAGAGGATGCAGTCAGTCTCCCCTGACAAGTGGCTGCCAGGAGCATGTATGTCCCTCTCACTCGGCGCTTAAGGCACAAGGTGCAGCATGACTCTGTGCATATGAGCTACACGTTTATCGACTGACAACACCCCAGAGCAAGTCACTGCTTACAGATCAGCTCGTGGCTTCAAACCGGCTTTAATTATCAGACTGCTTCCCCACATCAAAATGCTAAGCAAGAACATCGTGTCTCAGGACAGCTGCCAACAGGAAGGATCTTAAAAAAGAAAAGGGGGGGGACACACAACTACAATGCTTAGAGAAGCCTAGGGACGTTGAGCTGTGGCACAGCACTAAGTGGAAGGAGCACGGTACAAGGCCTAGTGTGCTTTTCCTGCCTCATTTTAAACCTCCCTATAGACACAGTTATTTTATATATAAGTCAAATGAGGGGAGAAATGTGTTTAAGATTTTTTTTTTACAGACCACTGTACGATGCCAAATTAAAGGAGAGGCAAGTCAAACCGAATTAATATAGCTAAATTAAAACCATACATTGCCATCACACACTGAGCACAAGGCCTTGGGATGGCAGACAGCCGGAATTAAGCAGCCTTTTCCTGCATCAAGTAAAATGAAGTGTGAGGCACCAGTATCTGTAGAACTGGATACCTGTGGTTATAGTTTTAAAGTCTATTGTACCTCTATAGCCAAATATCAAGTAAATACTAATATGAAGGGACTCCACATTCCCACATGCACGAGGCACCAAAAGGAACAGCAGCAATTCACACCATTCAAAACCTAATCAGAGTTAACACAACCGTATCTCTAGCTCAGCACCTAACCAACCACCTTCTTGTTCTCAGAGATGGGAAGTTTCAAGCTTTGACTGGGAAATTAAGCATCAGAAAGGGATGTGCAGTGCTGTGTCTTACTTCTGTTTTTGCTTTTACTAATACCTCCTCAACATCTGCACCTACCAATGGCCATCTCAGCAGCAGCTAATGGTGACAGGTTGAGTATGCACAAATGAAGTTAGCTGGCTTTTGGAGGGAAGAGGTGGTGCGTGTTGCCATCTTCTATCATTGTAGGTACTTGAGATGTCCTCCAAGGAGATAGCCGGGGACCTCTAGGACAACAAGGTGCCTGTTCTGGCCAGCCAAAGGCTGCTTCAGACCCCAAGTGAGAAGACCAAAGGGAAAGAAGAAATCACCATGAAGTAATTAAGAATATATATCCCCAAATGCCTTGTTGTATGTCTCCAACTCAGTCATTGAAACCTTGTAATTAGAGGTGGATAGAAAAGACAGTGAAGTGCATATATAAACAAATTCAGGGGCAGGATTAAATGCACTGACTGTAATTAAAGATAGTCTCTTCCAAGGCTACAATGAATACTCTTACTTTCATATGAATTAAAACCCAAGCAACATGTATGTAGTATTTCCCCCCTAAACAGTGGCAATATCTGGCATCATGGGGCAGGGGAGAGCTGCAGATATCCAACAGTCCTGCCTCAAAGTTTAGATTTAGCTTGTCACAGCACAGATAGTGCCTTGTTTATAATTTGATTTCCGTCCTATTTCCCTTTCCACTGAACAGTACAGAGCTGGCTGTCCCTGTGCCAGACAGGGTGCAGCCCAGCAGAACCTGAAAACGATCCATTTTGGGATGATAAGGCATGGAACAGCTTTTCCAGACTCTCACCCTTACCCTCCTTCTTCTTTCATCCCCACAAAACTCAGCCCAGGTTTCTGAAGCACCATGTCCTGAGGTTATCTGGCAATGGAAGGAAGAGCCAGAAGTTTGGATCTGCTTGCCGTGTGAGTATGTAAAGTCAGGCAGTGGGAACCAAGACACCTGACAGCCTATGTCAAATACCTGCTAGCACACAGACCCAATAACTGCTTCTGGCCAAACACACACAACAAGCTCCCAAATTTCCCTGGCAGAAATTACTTGCTCCACCCTTGCTGTTCATTTCAGCAGTCAGCACAACAGCATTTACCAATCAGGATTAAGTCAGCTTTCTTGGGGGAATTACAGGGTTTGCTACCTTTATGTTTTGTAAATACCAGCTAATGTGGTATGAAAGACACAGGGTGTCTATGCAGCAGTGTTTGCAAACACCGATGGTGCTCTTGACTTCAATAGGAGCTGCTGAGTTCTGGCAGCAATTACACTCCAGGTAGGCCCCTTAATTTAGCACCTTGTAGCTTCACTTGGTTACCTAAATTGAAACGTGAATGAAAGAAAAGCAGATAAAGTTGTGAGGCATTAATCCCCAGGTGGCAGCTGGGAGGAGAGGACTCACAACTACTCAGAGACACTTTACCATGTTCAGATGTAGTCCTTGGCTGCTCCCTGAATTTGCTGTGAGGTAGAATTTAGTATATGCTTTCTTAATGTATGGCATGTAGCCTGTAACTAAAGTTGCTAGTTTTCAAGTTATAAGCATTGCAACATATGACTTCATGTACATACACCCAAACCCGCACCTTTTATGTGTCAGCTATGCCAATCTCCATGCACTACACAATCAGTTACACTAAGCTGTATAGAAAAAGAATTGTGTAACATCCAACTAGAATTAAGCAATATGAGCCACTTGACACCTTTGACAACTCCTGTCATTGCACTCTGTTCCAGCAGGATGTGTATGTAACTCACTATACACGTTTCAGTTTCCATCTCAAAACACAGCATTCTGTGAAGTCCCAAACCAACTCTCTCCTTCCAAAACTAGGGAGGGGTGGAGGAGAAAAGGAATCTTACCCATTCTTGTGAATTGCATAGCTCTTTAGGATAAGGAAAGTCAGTTTCAACTGCATCACATGCATGGAGTTTTTAACTGGGGTTTTGTTTGTTGCAGCTGCCCCACAAATAGAAGTCCCAAATTAAACTGCTGTGAAGGAACAGCATTATGGGCTTTCACATTTATGATCTGTTGGCTACACGTTCATGCTTAGTACAGTTCCTAGAACCGTAACTGCATCCTCTGCAGCTGCCCGGATGTGATGTGGGGTTCAGCTTGCAGGCAGACATGCCCAGCTCCTACTGAAATCCCCTGAGCAGGGTGCAGAACTGGACCCACAGCCTGCCACAAGCTAAACCACTGTGTGTACTGAGGGGAAAAACACACATCAAGAAGTACTTGACCTGCAAAGGAATTCTGTGTAGTAAATCTAAGCACAAATGCCTGCTGACAGAGACCACAAGGGGAAAGCAGCATGAGCTGTAACAGGAAAGTACATGTTGTTCCATCCAGAAAAGAGACATTTTGAATTTGGGACCAGGCCACAGAATATCCAATACTCAAAAGGGGTAAGCAGCTCATAGAAAGAAGCACTGAACACAGAGCTGGAGATGCCAATACAGCATGGAGGAAGGGAGAGGAGGCAACAGGACAAGCTACCCACAGAACACAGCCACCTTCTCCAGCCTAGCTTGATCCCTTAGAGTCTACTCCAGCCAGGGACACTGGGTCATCGAAATCTTGTGCCCATGACATACCTGGGAGAAAATAATCCAGCCTCCTGCAGATGTAGTGTGAATCCTGACTGCGGAGCCAGCCTTGCCTTGAATAGCTGGAGCTGTATTGCTTGCTTCCAGCTGCATTTGCCACCTCTTCAAACCACGGCAGGTACCACTTCTGTATACCCAGTGCCTGTCTGTGGGCTTCCAGACTTGACTGGCCGGGATTCAGCCAAGGATTCCTACTGTGCTACCTGAGACTTGTTTCAGAGGCCAGCTTCTTAAAAGCCATTAGCTGCCTAAATACCTTAAAAACAAACTCCCCCAAAAAATCAAGTTCCAGTTCACTTGCCCAGATGTAGCTAAGCAAGCTTGAAAAGAAAACATATTTTCATACCTAACTCCACAAATCTCTTTGTCCTCAAGAAAGCAGTCACCATCAGGCATCTCTTCCCCTGTACCAGCACCTAGCTGCTGTCTGTGGGGTCCAGAAAGTACCTGGAAATCTGGCTCCTCTATCTCCATTTTGTACCAGACCAATCCACTCTTTCTAGCACCCCGGATAAGAGTTGGCCAGGTCAATTAGCAGATGCTGAGAACATAAACCACCTTTTACTTAGCCCATTACAGGCTGACAGACAACGGACTGATGTTTGGAGAGAGGGATGAACAAATTCAAGCGGAAAAAACCCATGCACTTGGTTTCTCACCCATCTGTTTTCTGCTGGCTGTTCGGCTGGCCAGGGAGCACACGGCTTTCTGGAGCCCAGACCCAAGACTGCACCTAGGCTCTGCAGTTCAAAGCCGACATCAGCATGATAAAGGACATGACAATTTAGTCAAGACTGTATTTCAGTCCATTTAAAAGCTCTATCCTAGCGCATGATGAGCCTTGTGTGACATGGTTTAGTGTGAGGTGTCCCTGCTTATGGCAGGGGGTTGGACCTAGATGATCTTAAGGTCTTTTCCAACCCTAACTATTCTATGATTCTATGTGTACATCCCTGACACTCAGTTTATCTTGCTGAGCAGATAAACTCCCAAGCTTCATCAGCTTAAGATACTCCTTCTTTCCAAACCACTGGTCTAAATGGGAAGGCACTTCTGGTGTGAGTGCATGATCCAGTGAGCTGTTGTGTGCACTGAAAAGACACCATTTCAGCATATGGGCATTTATAGTAGCTACTGCAGCATGCAGAACAGGACAAGCCATGAGACCGGACACTTGCTGTCTGCCTAGAGGTGAGGAAAGAACAGCATTTCAGTGCAAAGCTTTAAGCCTTCTATTTCTTTAATTCCATGGATTCCATTTCAGACTCAGAAATATGGGACATTTCAATAAAAGCATAGGATTCAGTTTTCAGCTCTGTGGGTCCAGTTCTTTATAGACTTTGCTAAACAAGCTCCACAAAACCCCTTACAATACCAGTTTAAGACACATACTTTGCTCCTCTCTGAAACCTGAGGGTCAACTGCAAGTAAAAGGGGGTTTGAGCTAAGGCTCAGCTTTGCACTGTCTGAGGCAACATCATTCCCCTGACCACTACAGTTGGCATCCTCACAGAGGCACTCATAGCTGGTGGGGAGCAGATGCCTAAACCATAGCGGCTGTCAGTTCACAAGCTAAGACATTACCTTGCTTAAGCAGTGCAAAGGTACATCATTGCAGTTCACTGGAATTGCAATAAACCACTTCACACCAAGCAGATGGTGTGGAAAAAGTTCACTACTTGATGACAAAACCAGAAGAAACAGATGTAATACAGAGGTTTGGTTCTGCTAGTAAGATAAGGTGGTTCCCACCACTCACATAACAGCTGGGTGGTTTATGTATAACATGGACATGTCCTAGAAATGGCAGCAGTACCACGTCAGTAAAACCCATCCAGCACTCTCCACACAAGAGCGGCCAAAACTGGATGCTTAGGAGAAATACTAAACTGACAAAGTGACCTGCACTGCTCTGTACTGTAAATAAATACTGCCACTCAAAGAAGCAATCCCGTCCTCTCCCTGTGCTGGCAGCAGGGTGTGCCCATGACAGTGAGCTGGGTCAGGAAAACCAGCCTGCTGAAGAAACAAACTTCTCCCTTTCCTCCTGCGCTGGCAGGAAGCAGGACCCAGCAGCAGTGTGCAACTGGGCTGGGTTAAACTCCCAGTGGAACCATAAAATCACAGACTGCTTTGGGTTGGAAGGGACCTTTAAAGCTCATCCACTTCCAACCCCTGCCAGGGGCAGGGACCCCTTCCATTAGAGCAGGTTGCTCCAAGCCCCTGTGTCTGACCTGGCCTTGAACACTGCCAGGGATAGGGCAGCCACAGCTTCTCTGGGCACCCTGTGCCAGGGCCCCACCAGCCTCACAGGGAAGAGCTCCTTTCTAATGTCTAGTCTAAATCTGGGTGACCCTTCCCGAGACGTACTTTACCTCCAGCACTAGCCAGGGGGTTTCCTCAGCTAGTGGTAGCACTGTAGCTTTTCAATGTAATGGATCAGTGCAGTTCTGTCTTTATGCTGCACGACAATATTAACTGCAACAGTAATCTGCAATTTTGAAAAGGCAGCCCATAATAAAAATAAACACTGAGCATTGTGTTGGTATGGCTGTTATTTCCATGACCTTTCTGTTCTGTTTCAAAACTTCCAAGTTTATCAGCAGCTGGCAATTACATGCTTTTCATTAACCCTGCAATTTAGTAACATGAAGAACCACAGAGGGAATTCCAAGACATCCATTTATGCGCTTTTTCAGCTTGTATGAACTTTAAACTCCAAGTAAACCTGGTGGGTGAAATTAATGCACCAATGAATGCAGCTGTGATCCTGGCATGTGCACCTCCTCCATGAGAAAGCTATCTTTATAAACATTATATCTATTAATAAACCACTTAACTTCAGAGGCACTTACTCCCTTTACTTCATCAGCTTCATGAAAATATAAATTTCTTATTGAAACCTACATTTATGTACGGACACCTACATCATACACACGATGATGCAATAGAACAAGCTTTTTCTGGCAAGATTTTAGGTTGAAGGACTACACAAACCTCAGGACAGCATTCCCATGTGCACACGCGGAAACACTTTCAGTGCTGCAAACAATGTATACATTAGGCTCATAGGGGAAGAAGGAAAGGTTTGTTTTCTTCTTCTAAAAGCTCTTGCAAGTCACCATGGCTCGTGTATGCCCCATCCTGGTCTTGCACTTCTCAAAGGTCAGGGCTGTTCCACTCAGCTGATCCAGGCCATGTCCACAGCAGTCTCAGCTCGCTGCGATACAAACTAGTGAGCCTGAACAAGACAGGACTGCTCTCCCAACAGCCAGTGACCGAGCTAAACACCTGCACGCTTCTTGGAGCAACTTCCATAGGAAAGCAGGGAAATGCCTCTAGAGCACATCCCTCCCAACAGCACGGCCTGGTTTTCACCCCAATATGGCTCGGCTTGCCTGGGAACCTGCGATGGGATCTGTTGATTTCTCCAAGCAGAAGAGTACTCACAAGTCAGATGCTGCAGAGCTGAGCACTGCCATGCTCAGGATCACCAGTCCATCCTGCTCACAGACACTGATCAGCTCCCTTTCCTCATTATATTGCCACTGCTTCTAGGAGTTTACTGTTTGGGGGAATGCAGGCAGGACAACCCCTCTGCTGCTGACCTGCCTCTTCCCCCTTCTTGATAAGGAAAAACCAAACAGGAAACCCTTACAGAGAATAATACAACCAGTCTGACAGAGGCAGGAGATAGCTGCCCGTCTAGATCAAGCCATAGTTACCCAGTCAACGCACTTGCTCAGCTCACACAGTGCCAGAGAGGAGACAGCAGCTTGTGGCTTGCCGATTTCAAGGCACTTTCACCCATTTGAAAGCTGTCCTTTACAGTTGTTAAGTTTCACAAGCTATTGTCAATGCTGAACTCCTCCTGTAGCAGAGCTCCTCACAACCAGGGAGGAGTGAAATTACTTTGTCACCAAAGCAGCTTTGACAGGTCAGTCCCAATATCCCTCATCAGAACTCCATCCACCTCTGACAACAGACAGGACCACAGCAGGGAGGTGTCAATCCTTCCCACAGAGCACTAAGACAACCTCACTACAATCTTCTGGGGGATTCATCTTTGGTTTTACATTGCAATGTAGAACCAGTATAAATTGATACAAATAAATGAGATCATCCTCTCTCATTTTAAGAATCACAGACTTGTAGACCTTAAAGGACCTTAAAGCTCATCCAGTTCCACCTCCCCCCCTGCATGGGCAGGGACACCTTCCACTAGAGTAGGTTGATCCAAGCCCCACCCAACCTGACCTTGAACACTGCCAGTGATGAGGCAGCCACAGCTTCTCTGGGTACCCTGTACCAATGCCTTAACACCCTCACAGGGAAAAGCCTCTTTCTAACGTCTCATCTCAATCTTCCCTCTTTCATTTTAGAGCAATTCCCCCTTGTTGTGTCACTACATGCCCTTGTGAAAAGTCCCCTTCTAAGGAGCTCGAGACTCTCATGGATTCTTGGGGTTTTTCTACACTGTGAAAGTTGCATTCCTCTGTAGGGCTGTCAGGGTAGATAGATCTAAAAACAGCCTTGCAAGAAGTCATGATTACCGACGTATTTGCTATTTATGTTGCTCTGTGAAAGCCTACTGATATAATGATCCATCTGAAAACAATAACACAAAATATATACGTCAGTATATATGTATGTATTTGTCCTCTGGAACTAGTCACATCTAGGTGCCATTCTGACTGACCTGTCTGTAATTATTAGACTATCTTCTAGAACCTCACCTGTCCTTAAGAAGATTTTTCTGCCTTCATACTTCTTATTTAGAGGATTTCCTGTTTCATGGCTCCAAGATGCAAACCTTAATCACATAGGACCAAAGCAGGACCTCCAATAGGGGATGAGTCCTTACAGTTTCACTATATTGAGCACACACTGAAGTTATGAGCAGGGTATTCTAGGCAGACGTAAAGCAGAGAAAAAGTAATTTTACCTATGAATTGATGACAAACACTTTGCCATAGCTGGACCCTCAGTTTTATCATATAATGAGAGTTTTTGTTGGAATTATGCCTCTGCTTCCATTTGTCTTTCCCTGAGCATCCCTCAAAAGCATAGAGAAAAGAGCTCTAACAGTAGAAAATGCAAATTAAAGCAGTGGTGCCAAACAGCCGAGCCTGCACACACACAGAGATCAACCACTGCCATCAAAACCAATGCAGAACCTGAAACAGCACCGGGAACCATCAGAGGTGGCTTTCTGGTTAGTGGCAGCTCTGGCCACCATCATGCAGGACCTGTAAATGAGGAAGCCATTTCCCTGCTCTCCAGCACTCAGTCCAACCCAGAGATACCACGTGGGGCACTGAGCAAGGAAGAGGATATGAGCAGCCATCTCCTCTCTTCCTCCGTGATGGGCTCCTGTGAGATAACCAAGCGTGTCTCAGTCAGAAGCATCATGGCAATGATGATTCAAAGGCACTGGTCCTGGAAAGGGCTGCACCTCCAAAATCAACATCCAGTGTTTCAAGCTGGCAGGAGGAAGGCTCTGCTGCAGTAACACACTGGATGGGAATCTTCCTTTAAACTCTGACAGATGCTTGACGGATTTTAATGCATTTTTAGTAAAACAAGAGTGAAAACCAGTACGATTGGGATTATCAGCTCATACACACACAGGGCGGGAGGAGGGGGTTGTTAAAAAACATTACAACTACAAGAGTCCTTCACAGCAATACATCAGGTAACGAGAATTGTACACCTCATCTGGTTTTGTGAGCACCCATTTGCACATACAAGGATCTTGCTCTGATGTGCAGGTTCTCACCAGGATTAATAAAACTCTGGCTTCAGGTACAGTCTGACTGTAGGAGGTACAGCTAGCTGCAGCAGTTACAAATGTTAGTTGTATAATCATAAGACATACCTTGCAGTTTACCTATTTTGACCTTGAGGCAGCAGAGAAAGAAAAGGTAGCAAGGCAAACACTCTATGGTCCAGCTACTTCAAAGATACAACACAGAACTGAAAGTGGGAACAGAAGTTGGACAATTAATGTCCTCCTTCTCCCCTGCATCTGCTGCAAATGCTGCTGTGCCTCACTTACTGTGCAGAGGGAAGATGAAGCAATTCCATGTTCAGGGTATAAAAATGATTGGAAGTAAAAAAGAAAAAAAGAACTATTCAGTTCAGCTGACAAGTCAGTAATGATGGTGTAGGGGGAAAGGAAGAAATAAAGCAGAGTATCTAGAAAGAGGATGGGAAAAAAAACAGAGGGAGAAAGAAGCACAACTGGGGCCAAAGACAATTCTTTTGCTGTTAAAGAAGTGTGACCAAAGGACAGAATTTTGCATGAAGCTATTTTCCTGAAGACTTTGTTGGCAGAACTCCTGCCAGCTGATTTCACTGCCTCGGCCAATGTACTGCATTCTGCAGCCCAGGCCTGCGTCTGTGAGACTGAGCCTTCCCTAGTTCCTCTCATCTCTAGTCTGACCACGTGGCTATTAGGCAGAGCTCTAGTTTACTCATATTACAATTAAACTACAGGAAAGCATGGGGGCATGCAGGGGAAGTGATGGTCTAGCTGCTACAGAACTGCGGCCACAGAACAACACACAAAACTCCCCCATGAGTTCGGTCTTGTGCCATCAACCACGTTACACTTATTCAGAAGCATGCAAATAGGTTTCATCATATTCACACACACACAAGCCCCTTGCTTTCTTTGAATGCATGAAACCCAAAAGACCACAAGCTACAGAAAAAAACCCAAACCCCCCAAAACCTACCCTGATGAGTTTATCCTGCTGCCTGAATGATAAGTGAAAGGCAGTGATCCCACAGCGAGGGGGGACCGTTTGCACTCAGCAGCTCTCTGTGTGCACCGAGAGAGCAGCACACCCCAGGAGACATCCTACAGCTAAAAACCCCATCTGCAAACAAACTCTGACAAGGTACAGCAGATGGCAAACACTGCCTCCAAAACTCTGCAAACATGAGCTCTTTAAAAATCACGTCTTCAGGGTCTAATGAATGTCCTCAGTAAAGTAAGTTCAGCTTTTCACAGCGCTGGGTGCACAGAACCAGGGCTGCAGCTCAGGAATTGCTGACTTCTTGCTCACACACAGTTCCTTGGACAGGACACATACCAGCAAGGAAGCAGATGGAGAGGAAGAACATAGCTGTAGGTACTTACATGCAAGATGGAAATTAACTGCACTTTAGGCATACTTTAAAAAAACACAGAATAACGCTGTGTGACATACTGTTCCCAAAAATCATCCACCTTAATCACAAACTGCTTTGGTTGTACTCATAGCACTTAACACCTCTAGCAAACAGTTGCTGCAATTAGAGTCTTTATTTGTAACTCTGCGGTTAACCGGTTACAGCATTAATCAGTCCAAAGCTAATTATCAAGGATGATTCAAAAACAGCATACCAAACAACAGGAAAAAAAGCCAAGTAATATTATACCTATTACATTTTAGTTGATTAAAAAAAAAAACCCAACTCTATATAAACTATTCAGTGCACAATCAAAACAACTTTAACACAACATTCTTCAATAAGCAGGTAATTCTAACGTCTTTTAATATGCTTTTTTCTCAGGACTTACCTATGTTTTTCTAGTTCGTTGTGTGATGACCTATTAAAAAGAAAAAAGAGATATTAGAGAAAAGGCTAAATAAACAAAGAGTTAGAATATTTAAAAGCCAACATCTGCATAAATTGCAAAAGGGCTCTCTAAAGCATGTATTTATATGGACTATGAAAGAGCTTCGCCGTTAAATCAGTTCACTGTTACATCCCTTAGATACTTCAAGTTATCAACTTAATTTCCATGAGTAAACCATGGGTTTGGAGGGGGAACAATAATAAATTTGCATTTATTAGTGTTCAATAGATTCAGCGACAGAATTGGACATAGAAAACTGAGCAGGTTAGTAATAACAACAGCCCACAAGATTTGTATCTGTGAAGGAAAATTAGGAGGGGGCAGAAAGCGTTAGCAGATCTAAATGGTAACAGGCAAGAGTAAAAAGCACCCAAAAAGCCAGCTTCCAAGCCCACGGAGAAGCAGAAAGACAAATCAGCAGCTAACCACTGCTGTTGCTGTTGACATCTTAATGGCAAAAAAGAGGAATCTTCTTAATTCTTCTGAGTCTACAAACAGGAAAAAACCTCCTGAACTGCCCACATCAATATGCTATTCTCTTCCAGTCTACGAGGATTTTAGATCACCCCCCTGGTGACGCCTCTGTTTTTTTTGCCATTAGAAGGCAGTGCTAGCTTCTTGGAGGATCATTTTCTTTCTGATTCAGCTGGAAACACTGATTTTATTTATTTATACAGCTCAGATTAAAAACATTCCTAAAATGAAGTTATTGTCACCACTTCAAAACCAGCAACTTCCTGGAGTTTTAGTTCTGTCCCACTGAAAACATGTCCAGGACTTAAGGATCAAAAGATACAAATGCAGCGGCAGCTTTTATAGCAGGCAGATTACGTCAAAGCAGCTCTCCTACATCAGGCTGTAACCCCTGCCTACATCTGGCCATGGTGTGCTGACCAAGACAGCTCTGTGGGAGGGTCAGTGCACAGTCTGTTGGGGGAGCAGAGACATCATGGGGTGAGAAGTCCTCCTGCACAACCTGCCTGGTCACAAGCCACTCTGCCTCTCCCCATGCACACGCATGCATCTGGATGCTGCGGCATACCTGGGTGTTCCTGGTGACGAAAGCAGCTCTCAAGGGGATAAAGAAACTAAAGCTCATGCACAGAAATGGCCAGTGAACAAACCTGCTACTGATTTTAGGCTGTGCAGCTCCTGATGCTGCAAAGGAATTAAGCGAACTGCCCCTCTGCAGGGAGAGGAAAACTCAAATGCTTCAAGGCTCAGTACTGATGCTTAATCCACTTTTCAGTGGAAAGCATCCCAGTGATGTTACCAAGACACAACTATGCCAACCATTACAGACACCTTTTTGTGAGTCACAATCAGGTAATGTCGGTATTCCTACAGTGCCATGTAAGTGCTCCCAAGCAATGCAGCAACACTGGAAGTGTTTTTACACATACTCTGTGCTACATTAATAGGTCAAGGTGGGCTGTGCTTGCTGCGATTTACTGCCCTTGCCATTTGACCATAATAAGGGGATATGGTTTTAATTTTCTACTCCTACACACAAAGATCAGACTTCTCTCCACATCAGCATTCACGAAAAGTGACAGTGTCAAAGTGACTATGCCAAACCCACCAACGTTTAAAAATCACACAGAAAAAGTAAGTTCAGTAAGGAAAGATTCTCCAAGGGACATGTCAAAGGCACAAAGTCACTGTCTGTAGGGAACTCTGGAAGAGAGAAGAAATACAGGCTGGTCTAGATTCATCCTATGGCATGACCTCCTTGATATTCTTGGCAATTATACACAGACATGAACACAATCACTGTACCCAGCCAATTCCAAGCTGCCTGCTGTAGCAGAGCTCACGCTTGGCTCTGGTAGCATGCAGAAGAACCCTGGCCATGAAATTCAGCCTGCACAGAGTATTTTGCTGGGTTAAGAAAGGATGCAACGAGTAGCTGGAAGTCCTTTTGTGTGCAGCACATGCACAAGGTATCTCTGGCTCATGAAGGGTGACCCCTGTATTCACCTGGGATGTCCTGCCAGACCTGCTCTGGGGGGCACAGCTCTCCATCCTGGTAATGCCAGCAGCAAATGGAGCAGTGGTGCCTCTTTGTAGGACACAAAAGCCTAATTGAGACCTGCAGCATGCAAATAAGGGCATCAGCCACAAGTTTCAAGTGGTGTGGGGATGCTGATTAATGCTTAACTATCAAGCCCTATTCAGGAACCAAAACTGAGAGTTTTGACATTTACCTGACAGTTGCTCCACCTAAGGAGCAAGTTAACTATCCTATTACAAGCATGATGGGGTTTTCTTTGTTGGGTTTCTTTTCAGAAGAGATATTTATTCTCTCCTTCGCTGTCTACACAGTGTATTGCAAGAATATCCATCTCCTTCTGCTCTCATGCAACCTGAAGTGAGGGGAAAAGATAAGAACCAACCTGCACACAAACCAATAGTCCAAGCACTACTTACTTCAAAATGGAGTCTTATTACTTCAGTAAGAGATAAGATGCAGGCTAAGAAAATACGTGTGTATATATATTTATATAAAAGAGGCAGATGTACGACTGTGGTTTTCACACAAATGGTCTGAGGAGCCCTTCAGAAGTGACTGCAAGAGAAGGAACACTTCTGGTTTACTGCATCAAGTTCTGTATCTCCAGGCAAAACCTGGGGGAGCTCGGGGTGGCAGTGATGAAGGAAAGGTGTCGGTAAAAAGGCTCAGATAAAACTAAAAGGGAAAAGCCAACAATAAAAGAATCATCAACAAAATCTTAGATTAAAGAGGAGGAGACTGGGAACGCCGCTGCTCAGACTACATTGTTGACCTGAGACAGCCCTGATATCCCTTTAGCAAATGATGAGCAGCTCACCAGCTATGAAGCAGCAGTTACATTTTCTCTGTGAATAAACTGTGAAGATTTGAAAGAAGGGGGAGGAGGCAGGTAAAAGCACATGTTGGTGTGCAAGATGCTGCGCCACTTCAGCAGGTCCCCAGAGCTGTCCCATTCCACTACCTTCCCTCCCCTAAACAAGAATTCTAGGTATGTGATTTGAGCATTCAGTCGATGCGACACTAACACAAGAAAGACAAGTCTTCCCCAAAGCCCACTTTCTACCAGTTTATGGGTGAGCCAGCAGGAGCTGCCCACATGCCTCAACACGGGCTGATGCTTCGCTGTACGCATGGTGCACTGGCTGCTTCATTATTAAGACACCTTCTCTCATTCCTCCATCTGTTTGCCCCAGCAGACAGTGCATCCTGTCAGGAGGAAACCAGTACAGCTTCTGACAAAAGCAAAGACATAGCGGCAACACTGCTGACATTTTCTCCCCAGTTCTAATGGGAGCCAGGTCTAGACCATGAGTCACCAGTACAGTACCAGTTGCCAACGCATTTTAAAGCACTACAGGGAGCAAAGCAGGCCAGTTAACCAAGTGCTTAAAACATCCTGCCCGTGCCAGGGCTTTCTGGTGCAGGCAGGGTTGGCAGGGTGCTGTACAACTCATGTGCAGAGGACACCACTCCATCTAAGGTCACACAGCACTTGGAGGGCCACATGGACTACATTGCCTGCACTTCACCTTGTGTCCAGGCTGAAAGAGTAAGAACAAACAGAGCAGGAAGTCTGACAAGGTGCTACACATTTAGCATCTGCATCCAGTTCCTGCTCCTAAGTGTGCTGGTGTGTAAGAGCACACAGCTCATATGTTTGCTGTCTCGTCTCAATGCAACTGCTATGCAGCTTTGGGCTAGAAGGATCCTGATTTGCTTCCACATGTGTAACCTGCCATGGGATGCACCTGAAAATACTAGAGCCCACCATCTAAATCACCAGAGATGAGGAGCAGGGCAACACTAAACCTGAGCATAAGCACGTGTCCTGCCATTGTGTGCCACTCCTGGGCTTGTTGGGCTTTTTCCATTTGTTTTAAAGTGGACACATTGCTTACAGCCTGTCAAAGGAACAGCCTGTATGGAATTAATCCACTAGAAATTACTTTTGCATTCTCCTCATAGCAAAATTTAACCAGCCCTACAGATGCAGCCGAGATCTGGGAGCCAGGCATACTGGCACAGGCTTGCTGTAGAGCTCTGGCTCCAGTACCTCGTTCAAGTTTGGGCTGCCACATGTTTGCAGTGGTGAGGTCAGAACACACTTCTAATATGGTGGCAATTTGTCTTTCTCAATCTGCACAAGCACTGCAGCTCCCAGGCACTGCAGACCTACTGTGGTTCCTCAGGGGTGACAGACCAGTTCATGAGATCTATTGCATTTGGACTAAAATGCATCAGTTCCAAAAACAAGTGCAGTGATATCAATTGCTGTCCCTCTGCTGCCAGCTTTGGGAAAGCAAATCCAGGGGCTCTATCGAATTCCAAAAGCGAGGCAGAAGAAAAAGCAGAGGAGCCGTGCCTGCACAGTCTGGTTTGCAGCATTTTATTCCTGGCCTCCCACAAAAAGCAAAGAAAAAGTGAAAATAAAATAAAAATCAGGCTGTGATCCCTATGCTGCTTTGTGTGGGCACTGAAAAATATCTGCAGAGAGCAAGGGGCTCACTCTGCAGGCCACAGGTTGACTCTTGCCATGAGCCAACACTAACAGAGGAATTCGGACATTAAGCTCTGTTTTTATTTGAAACACCAAATGCAGCTTTCATCTTTTTCTAGACATAACCCTTCACCAGAACACAGCACAAAGTACAAGTCTATTTATGTAACACACGAGCAGAAATATTAATTAATAGATAGAGAAGATATATTTATAAACTGGCATTTATTTTACTGCCCTCCTTCAAAAAAACAGCTCCTAAACTGACAGGCCAAACACACTGCACCATCGAAACCAGTTCCTTTCCCTGTACGTAAATTTAACTGTGACCTCAGTAGACTGGCATCTAACACTAAGATGTGAGTTTTCGTTTTACCTTATTTCTGACCTTTCTGTGGCAAAGTGGCTGCCTGAGCTCCCCTGTGCACAGACAGACACGCACCTCACCCCCACATACCTGCTGCCTTTACAGCAAGGGCAGAAGAAAGCCCAGATACCTGCAGGCTCCATGGTTTTCTGTCAAAGTGCCTTGCCTCGTGACCAGACGTCATCACATTTCAGATTTGAGTCATATTCCTCCTCGGCATATCGCACACGTGTTACCTATCCATTTCCTTGGAGCAAAAAGGGAGCTTGGGGGGACTTTTGAATATTTGTTCTTTATAATTCCAGAGTACATCTGCACTAAACCCAGCTCTTTGTTTTATGCTTTTCCTTTCATTCCAACTACACATTAACAAGAATTATTAGACTGCATGGCACTGGTTTAGGAACTTCAGGCATTTATTACACTGTGGTCAAACACCTGATAACTATTTGTGTAACAAGAAGATGTGACCTGGCTTTACCTCCCCCCAAAAGACAACCTTGTGCCTTTCTCCAATCTCCTGCCCTCTTTACAAAACAAGAATCCAGTTTCATTTGCCAGAGGATTTTGGCCAAAACTACTGGAGGGGAACGAGTCTGAATCTCAGCTGAGGACACAGTACAAACAGCAAACCAGAGAGAGAAAATAAAGCGGTTTGGTTTGTGTGACATGGAAAAGGCACATCACAGGAAACTGAGAGAGAAGAAAACACATAAAATCAAGTAATTTTAATGCAGATGTGAGAAAGAAATGGCTAAAAATTGTGTCTGATTGTTACCAATAACCCCAAGAATATTGTTTAGCAACAAGCTGCTAATGGCCACTTCCAATTTTGATCCAAAGCTACCAGTGGACAAAGCAAAAATGTTAAATTCCTGCACTGGAAAGAAGGCTTATAGACTGCAGTTAATTAAATGCAATTCTGCTGTTATTTTTCCCTGCATGAAACCAAACCTGTCAGAATTACTTCTCACTTAATTGCAGTTGAGAGGCTATCAAGCTTTTAGCCCAGACCTCAGCACCCTGTCCAAAGGGAGGGCAGTTTTCCTCCCCCTTCTCCTGTGGATCTGGGCCTCACCAGCCATCAGTGAGAGGATGGAGGTCTCAAGGTATGACTTCTTACATGAACATCACCACCATCACCTCTGCAGAGGAAAGAGGTGTCCGTCAGTGCCCTTGCTGAACGTCAGGGCAGCTGCAATCCACCCCTGCATGGTCCCCCAGCAGCTGGTCAGCACACCTTTACTGCATGAGGTACTTCATTGCATGGGGCACTCTCTGTCCTCTCCACAGGCAGGCAACATGGGGGAGAAAACACAGAACAAAGAAGGGTACAGCACACCAGGCTTCCTCACATCTGACAGTTTTTCTCCTCCTCCCCTCTTTTCTGATTTTCCAAGAATGAGGAGGAAGATGTTTTTCATGCCTTTATATATGTATAGCTCATAAAGGATGAAAAAAATATATACATGTATAGCTGTATCACTTTTTAGTCTGATCAGATGCTGCAAGCAGCAGGATACAAAAATAGACAATGAAAACAACAAAGCCCCTGCAGTTCTGAAATATGCAGTTATCTGCTCCTTTCCTATTCCTCCAGCCTGAAGTATGTATTTCATGTATAGAAGAAAAACAATGCAATAATAAGGCATATATTTCAGACATGTACACAATCATGCCTGCCTGCATCTGATGCTCCAAACCCATCACGTCTGAAAAAAGGTTAAGGTGGAACAAGACGGTCGAACACTTTGTCTGGTGGTTCACATCACCCAGAGGATCTGACCACTTCAGATCCTCTGAACTCTGGGCATTCATCTCCCCCTGCAATCTTTGAGTTGCTTAGGACAATTTAACTGTATTATCAAAAATACCAACTCTAGTCTGGGGCTTGGAGCCTATAGCCTGTAAGCTCCAACTAATAATAAACCAGGGACGCTGGTGTACCTCATCCATTTTAGACTGGATGTTCAAATGTTAAGGATCATTTCTGCCTCTCAAACCTAAGCAAACAGGAGCAGCAACTGCTAGATGTAGGCACAGTGCCAGTAAGTACAATGCAGGGGTGCCCGCATGGGCTGCTGCACCTCCATCACTGAAATAACAGGGTGCTGCACCAAAGCAATGAGCCTCCGCTCCCCACGCCAGCAAGTGAGGCCAGTGACAGTGCTGAACCAGGCACACACCATCCTAGTGGTGGTCACACTTGAAAGCCTTTCTCGACAAGCATTATCCTGTCCTGTAACACCAACAACCCAACCCTAATGTAATCACTGCAGCTAGAAGAAAAGAAAGTGCAAGTAAATGTATAGATGGCATCCCGCAGGGTGGCATTTCTGAAGGTTGCCACTGCTACAGAATGAGAATTGAAGCGAAAGATTAGACAGGTAAATACATACCTACAGGCAGAAAAAAAGCAGAAGGGTAACTGCAAGTAGACGTTTATGCCTCAGCTTTAACAATGCTAGCAAATCTGTAACCAGAAATCTTTTAATTCTGCTGTATTTGCTAGATTACAAATCCTCTCATAAAAACTCCTGAAAGCAGCTTACACTTCAGACAAATAACTATTTTGCAGCAGATGACAAGAGACCTAAGAACGGAAACGATGAAATAATAGCTGTAAGTAACACAGATTTCTTGAATGCTGGCGAAAGAAATCTGTGCAACTCAAGGCACACTTTACGGATGGCAATCCTCTGAGATCCGTTTTGGTTAACTGTGATTGGGGTTTTAAAGGCAGAGAGTATATTTTATAAGAAAACAATAAAAAATCTTCAGGAGCAAAGTGCCTCAGGAAACAAGACGCACCTCCCACTGCTGATGACTTTCTTTTCTAAAATGAACTGACGTCTTCTCTATGCTCCAAGAAGAGACAAAGAACTCAACTAAACCCAAAAAATGCAGGAGTACTGAAATGAACAGCCCCCTCCCCCCAAGATGGTTGCCTTGCTTGGAGCAGGGGCACAGGGGAACAACTTGCTCCCCTCTGTTATCTCCCAAGACACGCTGCTTAGCCGCAGGGTGCTCACCAGCTCATGTTTATTTCAAGGAGGGTGCTCGTCAGCTTTTGATTTCGGTTTGCACCTCCGGTGGGTGCCCCATGAGCAGCTGCTGGCTGCCTGCCCCGCACCCCCCAGCGCCAGCACACCCAGCTGCCCGCGGCCGTGCAAGATGCCCACTGGAGGAGCGAGAGCGGAGCGGGCCTGCAAGACTCGCTGCTCCTTTGGAATACAGGTCACGTACGAGCCGAGTTCATTTTAGGCTATTCTACAGGAGCCACCAAACAGCACGACCGTGCAGAGCAGAACCTGCGCTGGGGAGAGCATCGCTGCTCCGGGCCGAAGCAAGCTCGCCTGGACACGGTCACTGGTCCTCTCTGGAGCAGCGCTGGAAGAGCAAAGCAGAGCAAGCACAGCACAGGACTGGAGGAGCTTCTAGGCAGGGGCCGGCACTGTCCCTGTAAGACAGCCTCCTGCACGTACACAGCCACTGCCCGAGCAGCAAACAAAGCTGCAGAGAGCCTGCGCACAGCAGCCCTCCGCTCATGCCATCGCAGCACAGGT
Source organism: Agapornis roseicollis (assembly GCA_002631895.1). Lineage (NCBI taxonomy): Eukaryota > Metazoa > Chordata > Aves > Psittaciformes > Psittacidae > Agapornis > Agapornis roseicollis. Next base: position 244,674 of record NDXB01017460.1, on the reverse strand, counting down.
AGCGGCTGCGGGGAAAACAACAAAACCACCACCACCACCCCGACAAAAAGGAGGACGATCATCGCGATAAATAACAACCGAGTCATGCACTTGGATGGAGCTGCATGCGACAGGCGGGTGGGCGACCCGGCGGTGCAGCAGAAGCCCCGAAAAGGTCAAGTTCACGCCGGCACCTTCTCACTTAATAGCTACAGGAGAAGTTCAAGCGCACGGGCAGCTCTCCCCCCCGCCACCCTGCACTCACACACCCACTGCGAGAGCCCAGCGCCGCGCTGCAACCGGAGGCTGCATCTGCTCTGGCTGCGATGGGGGAGGCGGCCGGTTCGCTGCCTGTGCTTTATAAATAAATGCGGGGGGGGGGGGGG
>NDXB01017460.1:221375-236291 GCA_002631895.1 Agapornis roseicollis | reverse complement strand
GGGGGGGGGGGGGGGGGGGGGAGCAGGCATGGGCATCTGCCTGAGGTCACTGTTTGAACAAGCTGATAAATGAAGCATTTCTCCTTTATCCAGTAAAATTTGCAGTCAGGCCTTCTTGTTAGGTAGCTTTGATATAAGCACATCGTATAGCAGTAAAAGAATATTCTATCTCGCTGTATGTGTAGCACCACTGTTGCAGTCTAGGACAGAGAGAAACAGAGCAGGGTTGTGCATACATGCTAGCAAATGGAGCTGAGATCAGTCTGCTCTTGGCAAACAGAATGTCCACCTTGGGAAGACAGGAAGGCAGCTCGGACTTTGTGAATAAAACAGCCAGTGGTGACATAGTCAATTGCATCTGTCTTCTGAACATAAAACCCCCATCATTTTCTTACCCAAGGTAGCTGCTTCTGTAAATCATGTCTGCTGAGTTTCTAGGAAGAAGCTCCAACAAATTTGTGTTGCTCTCTGGTCTGAAAATCCATATAGATGTGGAAGACTGAGTTCATGTATCCTATAAAGACCAACAAAGTAGTTAGCAGCCATTAGTTTATAGAATATTTATTACAGACGAAGAGCCAAGAAAGAAAATATTCTCACCTGTGTGCTTGGACATCCAGAGTCAACTGAGACATGAGCTGGGTAAATCACATTTTGAGATGAGAAAGAAATTAGAATTTCCTTCTAATTTCTAGAAGGAAATTAGACCTTAGACATCTAGGGAAATTAGATGTCTTTTCATACAGCCATTCTCCAGGAGCCAAGCTATGTGCATACGTATGTGGGAGAACAGATGTTTGTTTATCAAAGAACGAGTATCTGTAACACATTTGTAGGTCTGCAGTAAGTATATAAGCAAATTGCTTGAGTTCTATTCCCAGTACAGAAAAATTAATGTGGCTGATGCAAATCTACTATCAGCCATAAGATTCTGTCACTTGTTTTAGCCATGATGGATCCAAGTGAATCTGTGATGGGAAGATCGTAGGTGCATCCCATATTGTACAGTAGCAATACCACTCTGTTTCCATAGCATGTCCTACTCATGCATTTTAGACCGTTTAGTCAAGATTTGCCAGTTCAGGCCATTAATAGATAGTAGGTAAATAAAATGCTGTTCAGCTAAATGAGGGAAGAATCAGTATTGATGCTAAACCTCATACTGCTAGGATAGTTGGGCTGGTATTGTCATGGTAGAGATAAGAGAGCTTATACATCAATACACACGTTCAAGAGAAGATCAAAGCAGCCCAGGTGGTAAATAACCTGGACAATTGCCTGTAAGACCTAAAATTAGAGATCAGCACAAAGACTTGGCAGGTGAATAGTCAGCAGATGCTGTCTTATCTCTCTATTTGCTTTGGAAGATTGGGTCTGATCCAAAACATGTTGAAATCAACTTGTATCTTCTCCTTTATTTCAGTAGGCTATGCACCAGACTCTAATCTGTTGTGGGCCTAATTAAAAGATTTTCCTCATTGCAAGCTAATTACTCCTATGGAGAAATGAAACTGAATGTTAAATGAGCACTCGATAGGAGCTGTATTTATATCGTATGGTTTAGAATAAAAAATCATGGGCTTGATTTCACACTGTCTTCTATAGTTTCTTATTCCACATAAAGCAAGTACAATTTCCCACTCTATTTTATTGGTGCAAGTGTAAAGTGTATTGGTACATTGTGCAGAATGGCTGTAACAAGAGCCCTTCCTTATGTAAAGTAAAACTAGTGCAAGCAGAAGCTTTCCAGCATCCACGAGAGGAAGAAGCAGTGCATCTAAATAGCAGCAAGGAGGTGGGATATCAGCAAAATGTTCTGACAGTGAGGACAGTGAGGCACTGGGCTGGGTTACTTGGGGAGCCTTTGGCATCTCCAGCATGACAAGCCTGTGGGGAGGTTTGGCTTCAGCCTCAGGGAGGGGATGAAGCACCCAGAGACAAATACAAGGTACAGGACAAAGACAAATTCAGTGTCATCACCTTGTGGTGACAGGCCATTTGCTGTTCTTGAACAAATGGCAAAGCAAGTAACATGAAAATGTGAAATCTGCAGTAAATAATTAGATAATGGAAAATCAATCATGCTAATGAGTATATAAGTGTTGGCAGACTCTAACTATCAGTGTGCAAATGGAATTGATTTAGTGAGTACTTTTTTCAGGGATTGCAGTAAGAGGTTGCATAGGTCTGGCCAACAATGATTGTATGTGAGGCTTCCCTGTAACACCTCCCAGCTAAACCTTCAAGGGTTTTGGTGCTTTGCTTGAGGCACTAAATTCCAGGGAAAATCTTTGCTCAACAACCCCAAAACACTTCTGTGAGGGCATGGAGGGGAAAAGGAATGGCCTCCAAAAGGCACAACCTGCTGAAAGCAACCTCGTATGCAAAAACCAGTATTGCTTAGGCTGCTTTGCCTGTTGAGGACCAGAATGTGTGATGCTGTAACACACAGTGATTAGGACCCAGCCTTTTGAGACCCACACAGCACTGTGTTTGCTGAATGTTGTGTTGGCAAAAGGCTAAAATTACAAAGGGCAGTCTTCAGGCAGAGGTTTACCATGCAAGTGTCATTTGGGGTGCCACATCCTTTGTGTTGATGCACCAGTTTTAGCACTGGGAGAAAATTCCAGTAACAAGGTGCAAGTAACTGGAGGGCAGGATGGAGAATTTAACTTACTTGGTTTATTTGTTTTCCTTCCAGCTTTCCCCAGGTCTGTTTGTTTGCCTTGTGCTTGGCTCTGTGTCTCTGATCCCGTCTGTCCTGTTTTTGTTCGCCTTCCTTTGTTGCTGATGGTTTCACGCTGTTTCCATTCCTCTCCTTTCGTATGACACAGATTCTCTGCCTGAGCCACGTCCAAGGTGTTGGACTCCCTGCAGTTACAGCACAGAGACTCAATGCTGAGGACATGACTTCCTGCTTTGCTGACGGTGTCTGCACTGTGTAAGTGAGTGTATGTTTTAGCAGCCTACAGAAAAGAAATTTTAGGGCATTACTTAATGGATTCTCCTTTTCCTAACTTGTCGGGAAACTGGGAGCTCTTCATTTCTTTTTCACTGTTGCCGGTCTCTTGATATCTACAGGAGACCAAGGTTGCACTAGTCTAGATGATCTACTCACAGTGAGAAAGAGCTTTTTCTACAGTCAACATGGAGAAAACAGACAAAGGTATTAGAAAGTTGTTATGAATAAATCTTCTGTATGCAGAGGGAAGTAGAAACACAGAGAAATCCCTGGATCTCATTACTAGAGAAAATTATATACCTGTAGTAAGTTGGATAACTCAAGTCTTGTTCAGAGCTTTCACCACAAAATGGCCCTCATTCTCTTTAATGGGACCAGTGTAGCACAGGGATGGATTTTCACTTTTCGGATGTGCTAAGGATGGTGGAAGGTGGACCTATATCAGACAACTATCACAAGAGCACTAGAAAAGGACATTACATCACTCAGTCATATGGGAAAGTCAAAGTCAGGCCAAGTCACTCTGTCACCTCTCTGTTTTGAATGAAATTATGAGGGTTGTTTAGAAGTGTTATGTATATTAGCAGTTATCCCAGGGGGTGAGGAGATTAGTAGAAGTATATTCCCATATATAAAAAGATAACTGTAATATTCAGAGGTGCACTGACGAGAACTTAAAGCTTAAACTTCTAATAAACATCTATGAGGAGTTTGAAGGCACCCCAGATCTACAGTTCTGAGGGATTGTAATAAACATCCAAACTTCCATGAACTCAGAAAGTCCCTGGAGGCAGGTAAACTGCAACTGCTGAGCAGTAGTACTGCTCGCTTCTGAAATGCTATCATAAACTAACCTATAAATATGAATGAACCCATGTGTCGTGGTTTAAAACCAGTTTCTACTCCTTCCCCCTCTTTCTTTCCTCCCCCCCCCCCCCCCCAGGACACCATGCAAAAGGTGGTTTTTATCAAGACTTGCGTAGATGGTGCCAGTGGAGGCTGGGGCAGGACCTTGTTATGCCTGCAAAGCAGCACAGAACTTGCACCCAAAGGGAAAGAGTTGGTGCCAGGGTACTTGGTCCCTGTTGCCCTATTGTGTGGGTCAATAGTGGGGAATAGACTGTACCCCAGGTGATGTCAGGTTTTTGGTCCACCTCAATTTATTCCAATGTGACCAGCTGGAGATTACAGTACAAGTCTCTCTTGACATCAGATAGAAAACCCCTTCCTTATGACTCATCCCTCTGTTTACAGGCTTGCCTTTGCTTCCCAAATTAAGATATATGCTGTACACTGACAGGCAGTATGATGGCTTAATTAATCAGATGTCAGAAATAATATGTCAGCATGACCTCTGCTTTTTGTTGTCTGTACCTTTGACATTAATGCAAACACATTAGACTACCCAAAACACACACATCTGGGCTGTTTGGAGAGTATGTCTGTTTTATCTTTTTAAAGTTTTGCTTACCTGTGGAGCCTATTTATTGTATGGTGCTTTTTGCCACTTAGGCACTGTGCTTAATCAGATTTGTAAATTAATTCTCTCCTGGGGTTTTTCTTTGTGTGTTCAGAAAGCATAAAAAGTGTTCATGACACGCTTCAAAACACACACTGGTTACATTAGTCATCCTCTCAGCATAATAGTTTTATGGAGAACACTTTAGGTTAAAAAAACCCAACAAATTTCCTATAATCCAGTTTCCCCCATTTTGTTCCCTAGAGTTACGTTGCATGTTAGTAAACAGCTACATGACACGCAAAGGCTGTAACTGTCTTGGGGTTTTTTGCTGGAAGAAAAGAGCTACTGTTTAGTTCTTGAAGTATCTGTTACTACTTTTTATGATATATTCAACTGAAAACATTTTCATAAAGGAACTTTGCCTTCTTCTGGCAGCTGGAAAGCTGGTTTCAAAAATCAGTGCTGCTAAATCGTGGCCTGCTTTTGTCTGCTTGCCATTTCCCCCAGCTCAGCAGTCCCAGCCCTGTGGCAGGGCTGGGGCTGGATGGGAAAGGGCAGCTTTGATGGGGAGCATCAAACTCTCCATCAGTGCTACCTGCATCTTCATGGATGGACTATCCCTCACACCCCCCATGTCCCTTTCTTGTCATGGCTGTTGAAAACACCTAGTCAACTAAACTCTTTCATGGCAAACATTCCAGTATAGGAAAGGATTTAAACAGCAGAAAATATCTCTGATGTTGGTGAAGGGAAGGTGCTCAGCAAGCACTGCTGTGCCCATTGGCAAGAGGAGTACTACCATGGCTGTTGAAACACAGCCTGAGAGCTACAGTGACAACAGGCTGCAGCACATCACCTTGAGTGTGAGAGGTACTTCCCAGAAGTCACAGACAAATGTGGCTGTGGTCTTCTCTTCATGCCAATGGGACCTGGGGAAAATTTCTCCTCATAATACTGCACGGTCACCCCTGAACTCTCAAGCCTTATCTACCCCCTTCCACCTTGCACACTCCCCATACACACATACACCTCCCCGGTCTCTCAGGCCCTTTGTGTTTCACAGGAAACAAGTAGATAAACCACAGCTTTCAATTTCCTAATTATGCAAAAGTCGAAACTCCTAAACCTTCAGAAGCTCGAAAACACTGAAGTGGTTGGAAAAAAAGGCAAAGAGAAGACCTGAAACCAAATACAGATCTCACACCGCAGATGTTGTGATCTCATAAGAAAGATGTGTGGTGCTCTCACAGCACATTTACTCCTGCGTATGTTTGATAGAGGAGAACAGCAGTATATGGTAGAGAGAGCCCTATCTTTGAGGAAGGACACAGTAGCAGGGAAATCTTTTGTCTGATGGAGCAATGTGTGGTCTTGAAATGAGAAAACATTGTGTTGAGTTGCTGCAGAGCGGAACTTGCTCAGCGCAGCAGGGAGGAACCTGCCTCTATCATTGCTCTCCAGTCTGGGGATATCTAAGACGTGTTTTTGCCTAGACCACTACTTTTCTTCAAGCCTCCCTTTTTCCCTGGATCTGTGCCTGCCTCAGAACTGTAGGGTAACAGACACCCTTGGACTTACCTAGGCCTGCACCCGTGCAGGCACATGCAACTCCAGTAAATGCATGTGATGGAGCCCCAGCAAGAAGCTGTTACTGCCCCACTTCTGAGTGCTGCAATCACTGCCTGTCCCGCTGCCTTCGCCGTGGCTGGCAGGATATGTGTTTGTGTTCCTGGGACACCCGTAGAGGCTGAGCTCATCCCACCAGAGCAGCTGCTCGTTCCCCTTCTTCCTGGTTTCACATATTCGTTCCCAAATCATCTTCTTGCCAGTCGGTTCACACACACAATTTAACCCCTTTCAAATTTTGGGAAATGGGAAAGGCATCCAAAGAGATGCACCTGCAGGGAGGAGTGGGCTGGTGGCAAGTGGAACCAACTGGAGGATGCCTCTCCCCACTGCTGCTAGTAGGCAATGCTGCTGCATCTCATGGTACTGGTCCTTATGGAGCCCATTTTTACCTCAGTTCCTATATCGCAACAGCATGTACATGTCTCTAGCTTCTCTCTTCCTCTTTTCTTGCTCAGACATCTGTATTTTTCCCTTTTCCTTGGGGAAAAGTGGAGTGACGTGGAGGAAGGAGGATTCCCTGATTCTGGCAAGTTCTAGGAACAAGTGCCGAAGTTTCCAGCCAGATGTCAGGAAACCCATCTCACTTGCAGGCACAACTCACACTGCAGCAGCTCCTTTGTTCACTGGCACATGGTCAAGGTCACAGGGAGAGAGGAGGTTCATCAGGCACTGTTGGCCAGGCTTGCAGGCAGGTTTAAATTTTAGGACCAAATCATGAACCATGGAGGGCTGACTCTGGCAGCAGAGTGTGGGCAGGACTTTCTGCAGCCTGTGCTGCTGCCATCACATCAAAATGCTCAGGTCCTGGTTTCTGATATGGTTTTAATATGGTTTCCATTTCATACATCAGAAAAAAAAGTGCTAAAATACCAGTTTGAAAGGCAGGGCCATTGTGAGGATGTGAGTACATTCCACCTGGGAAGCATCCTTGGCCTGGTAGAGTCGTGCCGTTTGTGGGGTGTCCTTGTTGAGGGCCTGTCCTGTCCCAGCTCTGCCCCAGCTTCCCTCTCTGTTCCCACGCAGGGAGCAGAGCATGCATGTGGTGTCTCTATGGCTTTTCAGTCCCTGCTTTATCCAGGAGGATGTTTGTTTCCTGCAAAGGAAAGCACAGTCAGATGTCATGCTAGAGGAGAATAAAATAGATCTGCACAGGGCCAATCTTTTACAAATGTACGTGGACAGATTTCATCAGAGTTTAACTTGGCTCATCAAACCAAACCCCAGTTTTGTCTATCACTAGTGGACAAGCTCCGGGAACTAGTGCGAGGACAAGAAGATGCTCAGTTTGTTCATGATGCGGTGTGTTACATGAGACCATCCCAGTCAGGGTGAGCATTGGTTTCCTTTTACTGAAAATGGAGTGCTAAGAGTGACTACAGAGAGCTCTGAGAATGGGAAAATATGACATTAATGCTACAGATACTACACACTCCTGGTGATCTGCTACTGAACAGTGCCACATGGCTTCACTGCATGATGCTTGTCCGGTACATTTGTCATTCCAATGAAACTTTGTTCCTTCAAAACACCACATAGACTGAAGTGACACAGGTTGTCCTATATGGTGTGAAGCATTATCTAATTGTAGCCTTAGGTGGCTTAGGAAGGTGAACATTTTAGGTGGGAAGGGATGTTACCATCCCCTCCCAATGGTGGCCTCGGGGGTGATTTAGAGAATCACACAACAAAGTATCTCGACTCAAGTTGTCACTTGCAGTTGCTTTGTCAGTATCCATTGTGGAATGGCTAATAGTATCTCTTCCAGCCTGGGATTATCCTGTTTTCTTTTGGTTTTCCCTTACAATGCTACACATAACAAACATTTTTGGCCATGTACATTTTAATTTTTTAAATTGAGGTATTTCTCATTAGAAAAAACTTTCTAAATCTGGTTACTGTTTTCCCTTATTGGGAATATTCATCCAGCACTCACCTTTGCCAAAGATGATGTAGTGCAAGCAGGTGTTACAGCCTTACTTCCAGCCGTATGGAAAATACATTTCATTTCTGACAGTGATCCCGCTGGTTCTGTGGAAGGCTACCCCATGCAGAGATAGGCTGGTTAGATCAAACTGTACTAATTGCAGAGTGATTTGGAAATCTGTTCCACTTGCAAACAGAATGAATCCAACACTTTGTAACATTGAATTAACAAAGGTCACATTTCATAAATATTACAGAGCAATTTTCATAGATAATGCAGCAAGCTAGTTAATGATTAGAGCAGTAAAGTCCTGACGTAAAGCCATGATGAATTAGGGACATATTTTTACAGCTTCTGTTATTATTGCCTCAGGAGTCTTAACCAAAGGCAGCAGAAATAATTAGAGTTCAACATATCTTTAAAATCTAGCCTAGCAAACTGTATCTGGTCTTCTCAATGGCTTTTGTATGAGAAACTAGAAAATTGAAGAGATTTTAGAGTATCAGTGATATTCTTGACAGGAAAATAAGCATGTTGGTTTCAATCCAGTTCTACTGGATACTGCAGTGAAAAATCCAGCCTCAATAACTTGTGGGAATTGGCAGAGCTCAGGCTTAACAGGGATGCAATTCTCCCTCTTGCTGCAGCTACTGGAGCTGCTGGATCAGGGCAGAAGGTTTGAGTAAAGATCTAGTTCTGCTCCTATAACTGACCCTAGAGACTGGCACTCCTGTGACTGTGTTTAGTCCTGTTGCTTTGATAGGAAGGTATTCGAGCCACCTGAGCAGTAATCTTGTTGAGCTCTATAGAATTAGCTCTGTAAGGAGGCAATAGTGTACATACTGTATGTTAGAAAAGGTGGTGGAATAAATCCTGGGATTATTCAGAGGCATAAAACCAGAAATCTTGGGCCCATGTACAAACAGTGGACTTAAAACCAGAGAATGTAATTTTCCAAGATTTAATTAGGCATGTTTTATATCCAATAGCTGCACACACACAGACAATCCATATTTCTCAGGAGGGTTTTATCTACTGTAAGCCATTTGTGTCTGATTCTGAAGGGCTAGAAAACCTTGGTATAAAACTGTGGGACAGCTGTTATCCAACAGTGCTGAAAGGTGGAGGGTTTGGGAAGCAGCAAAATTCCAGCAGGCATTTTACATTTCCTTCACCCAGAAGAAGTCCCCAGGGGATGGAAAGTGCCCAGTGTTGCTCTGTAATACATTATGGAGAGAAATGAAATGCAAAGCCCATTGTGCAACATGCAGCAGTGTCCAGATGCTTGGATGAAGAGGTGGAACCAGTTATGCCTTTATTTGGGAAAGCTGTTTGACAAGATGAAACGTGAATTGTCTATGGAGTGATATTGTTTGGACACTTAAGGTTTTAATTATTAAAACTATATAATAATTAAATAATTATGAATTATATAAATCATATAATTAAATAATTACTTAAATTTTTAGATGCTGAAGCTTTGAGGCCATTCAGAACCTAAACCTAAAATATAATTCCTTGAAAATCTAGTGCGATTCAAGTGGAAAACAAAACAAAGCCCCAACATTCATGCAAGCAGCAGGTCAGCTAAACATAAACCAACCCAAACTGTGAAAACCAGCCCAAAGCAGCATCAACACCAGAGTCAGAAGAAGCCGAGAAGGCTTTTCCCACAGCCGGACATGGGGGACCCCAGCAGGCAGAGGTTTGCAAGGCCACTGCTCCCTGGAGGGCTCACCCCAACTGCAGCAGCACTTTCTCCAGCCCTGCCTCCATCCCAGCTGGAATGGGCTGAGAAGTAACTGGAAGTTTCTTGTCAGAGCAGATGCACAGCACAGCCAGTTCTTCCATTGACAAATGAGCAAAGGAAAACAAACCATCACACTGTCGTTTAAAAATAGCTTCAGTAAAAATACCACAGGGAGTGCTTTCACCCAGTAGAGATTGGCAGCTGATTAGGGAGGGCTATCAGTATACCTGGTGCTGGATAAAACCTGATCCTGCTGCTGGGCATTCACACTGAATCGGGCAGATTGTGAGTTTGTGATGAATGTCCAAGAAACTGTAGAAGTCTTCTGATAACACAGGAGTTTGAAACAAGGGGTTTCTGCTCCTTGCCTGCAATGCGACTTTAGAAAAGCCCCATGTGGCCTGATGCTGCAGAGGGGCATTCTTGGGGCTGGGTGAGACAGAGCAGTTAGGAGGCAGCAGAGCAGGGTTTAGATATTATTCCTTTCCCATACCCATTCTGTGTTCATGCCAAACACAAGTTGGCTTGGTCCACTACCAAAGTAGGGTGAGCAAAACTGTGAAAGGGTAATTGTATCCTGTAAATTAGAAGTACAAGCATTCATAAAGTTCAGCCTAAGTTTGGAGACTTCCATAAGTGATGTCTGTGCCTTGTAGCCATTCTCTGAAGTGATAACTGTTGATCACAGGGTTTGCTGGGTGATATTGGGAAGTTGATCTGTGGAGCGTTCTTGCAGGGTTGTCAGTTTTAATTTTAAAGCAGAGCGTATATGTGCAAGTTTTCCAATGGCAAAGATCAAATTGCATGGCCCATTGCGACTTTTAACATTCCTTCTGGTCTTCAGCCTCTTGATTCTGCTTATACAATAAATTTAGGTGCTAAAAATCAATGCGTTTTTCTTACTCTGTTTATTATAAAGTACTTAGAGCATCATTTAATTTGTGACTGTTATTTGGATCTATTTGCATTATGCAAATTATTTCACCCAATAGGGGAATTAATGTTCACTAGTGGAAGAAAATCAAGCAGTGAACCAAAACCCACCAATCTGTTGAACATATTCCAAGACAAAAGAAGAAATGAATGTTAAGAGAGCAAGAGCAAGTCCTGAGCTCTTCTGGGGTGGTATAGTTTGTTAGCTCAATGCAGTCCCCTCAAGACCTATCTTGACCCATCACTCATCTAAAGCATCATAGCTGGAGACACTGCTGAAATCCAGGGGCTTGAAGCACTGTCAGTACTGTATTAAAAACAAGCGCATTAGAAGTAAAGCAACTGGACAAGTAGCTTAGCTAGGTCAAGTGTCATTCTCATGACCCTAAGATTAAAGATCTTTCCTGTTTTCATGTACTGTATCCTGATAGTTTTTTACATGTGACTGCATTAGCAAAGCATATCACAATGAAAATATGTACCAAACACATAAAAAGAAACAAACCAGCTAACACAGTGACCTGCCCCAAAGCAGGAAAACCCCAAGCTGGGGCTGCCCTTGCAGCCAGCAGCTACCCACAGCTGCATGTGTCCTCTGGTGGTCAGGTCACATCACATGCACTGCACTTGGGAGGGCATGGTCACTGCCTCCATGTTCAGGATCAGGACACAGGATGTGATGGCTTACCAAAGCTTCACAATGTGGCCACTTCACTGGAGAGCACCCCAAGAGCAGTGCCTGGGGTCAGCATGGTGCTCTCCTGCTCCTGGGGTTCAGCTGCTTACAGCCATGCTGTGCAGCAAGCAGGCAGACACAGGAGCCCTGTTTTGGGTCTCCTTTGCAGGGTGCAGGAGTGCGCATCTGCACAGGGTCATCTTGCACCCCTCATTTCTCGTCCCTTTGCCCCATCCCAGGATACCACCCATGCAGAGTTCCCCCTGCTACTGCTTTCTAGGCTTTCTTCAGAATGCTGCCTTGGGTTATTCTCTAATCTCCTGGGGGAGCTGGAGATTTCCCTTCCTGCACAATGTCCATTCCCTGGTGGGATCCACATGGGTCATCACTGGGTTTCCTGCTGTCCCATCTTGAGGCCAATTTAGTAACAGGAGATCATTTGGGACTGTGTTTTCACTAGAGCAATGAGTTACTGATCTTCAAACTGAGGGGACAGCAAGTGACACCTAGGATCCTTCACTCCCAGATCTGTTGCTGCTGCTCCAGACACTGCCTGGAAGGGGAACCAGCTGCCTCCAGCTCACCTGGCAAACCATGAACAGCAAAGGTGGGAAACTTCACATGCCTGTGGCACAACCGGTTGCCACATCTACCCAGCCAGGACCAGTGATCATTTCACTACTGAGATCCCCTGCAGGAGGGGTAATACTTTATGCATATTGGTCGAAACACCTTTTAGCAGTAGCAGGATACTCACTGCTTCAAACAGAGGAGGATACATACCAAGCCTTAAGCTACTCCAGGCTTCACAGAACAGCAGACAGCCAAGTACATGTGGCTGCATTGGGACACATTGTTTTCAAAGCCCTGTGTGATAGCACCAAGTGGCATAAATCAGAATTACCTGTCACAAGTTGTATGCCTCCACGTCTGTTTCTCCATCATGGCCGATCAGCGGTTCAACCTCTCTGAGACAGTGGTAGCACTAGAAGGAAGACAAAGAAGGAGCAATGCAGGAGATTGGGAGATGGTAAAAAAAGCACTGATGTTTGAAGAAAATGTGGAAATAATCCTACTAGAAAGTTGTGCAGAGGTTGTGTTAGGGCAGGACATGAGCTCGGGGCTTCCTGAGAGCCAGAGCTGGCTCCGAGAGCTGCTTTCTTTAGCATCAACTTCACAGTTAACATTTGGCTTTTCTACATGAGGAAGTGGAGGACTCTGCCCTGATGTGCACCTTCTGCAGTCCCAGTGTCCAGTCTTCCTTTGAAACAGTCTGCAGAACTTACAGCAGCTTTCACTTAAAGCTCAGCCCATCCCCAGGGAACCTGTGGAGCAGGGCCGGCAACACATCCTCCTGGAAATGGGCAACATCCATGTTACTAAATACTTCACATTCCTTCGGGACACCAATCCAGACTTGAAGATGCTTGACATGGAGGTTACTCATTGTAAGACATTCGCCTCAGGGAACCTTTCTGACTAGCAACAAGTCAAAACCTCAATACAGACCTCACTTCCAGATCCAAGCCATATCCCAACCAGCCTTAACAGCCTAAATGTGGGGAGTCATGACCTGGGAGCTCTGCCAAGTCTTAGCCTTTGGCTCGTTATCCCAAACATTGAGTTATTGCCACCTGCGGTAGTTGAAGGCCTTTTTACTACTTTATCTCCACAGATCAGGCTTCTGTTGTGGTGCCATCCTTCTCTCTGTGTTGGTTTAAGTAAGTCATTGCAAGACACATATCACTGGGATTCTCTTAAAACATAGGTGGGTGTTGGTTTCTTTTCACCCTCCAGTTTGGGTGAAGTCAACATGCCTGTTCTTCAGTATATGAGTAGGTTAGCAGTGAAAAGCAGCATGGCTCAGACTTATCACCACTGAGCAGCTTCTAGGCACTGTTGTGGTAACTAAACAACCCTGCCCACATCCTATGGGTCAAATAAGTATTTCCCTTATATGAGGTCAAGATAGTAAGAGCAGATTTTGTAGAGTTCAGCACCAAAATGTCCTATTAAGAACAAAAGGGGTTGATGAAAAATCAAGACAAAAGTAATTTTTCCATGAACATGAGGTTCCATGTTGGCAAGGATCAGAGTGCCAGAGCTTGTAGCTGCCCCCTAACCCACTGCTCTAGCATTCTGGGAGGCAGAGCCTGAGATCAGCATTACTTTTTGAAGGAAGAAGCCTTGTTCTTAGCTGGACTCAAGCATACAGCAATCAAGACAACAACTTCACAAAGGTACTTTATTCTCCCTTCTTGGCTCCTCACTTACTTGTTCCCAGACTTTCTGGCAGCCTCTAGCATCATTTTCATTCCCCCCCCCGCCTTGGCTGATATGCTGCTTCTGTGCAGAGATAACCTCCTGCTAAAGAGGTTTAGACAGAAAAGAAAAACAAACATCCTACGTCTGAATTTTAAGAATTACTGAAATAGAATCACTGGTATCACTTATTTCTTAAGACAAGAAATCATTTGTATCTGTCAAAACCAAAAGAAAACCCTGAAGTGCTGCATTTCCCCTTTCTATCATCATGGTTATTAAAAAGAAGGTGCCATTTGCCATCTGCTTCTGATGACACTACACCCCAGGTGGTCTTTCCACCAGTTCCAGAAGTTGCCCTAGGGTGCTGCTGTGCATTGCTCATTACTGTTAATGCTGGCATTCTGCAGGGTTATGGGAAGGTGCAGCAACACAAAGTTTTACACGTCCAGGTTTCAGAAAGAAATGAGACACTTGTCTTCCAAGTCTGCTGGGGAAAGAATGAAAAACAAATTGTTCTGGTGACATCCAGTTGTTGGCTATTAATCCCTTTGAGGATTTTGTATTGCTTCCAAGGCAAATACAAGATTAGCCTTTGGAGTAACGGAGTAGTATGGGATACAGTTCTAGGGGTTCTTGTTTGTTTAGCCAATGCAAAGCCAATATCTACTTACAACTGTAATTTTGTGTTTGTATGTTCACTGTGAGGTCTAGCTACCCAGTAGGTCCTTACTATAACCTGAGAAGGCCCTCTGTGGGTCAAGCCCCCAGCAGGAAGGGGTGCCCCACTGGAATAACCACTTATCAACATAGAGAGGTGAGCAGGGCAAAACCCAACCCAGCTGTGAGAAGGCAAGTGGGAAACAGGTCTCAGTCATGTGGAACCTTCTTGGCGACTGCCCCAGCTGCAGGGGCTGCCCATCCCAGCTGTGCCCATCGATGATGGGGTTTGGAAAGGAACACCGCTGCTCTCAGAATGCTGCTGTTTTGTAAGAGCATTTGCAGGACCTTCCAATGCCAGATATCCAGACGTGCTAATGCAAAATGCATTAGCCCAAGCAGCAGGAGCTCCGGGGCTGCTGGCGCCATTGAGTTCCACTCATTTCATCTTTATTATAAATACTGCATTGTCGTCTCATTCTTTTCTCTCATCCTCTCTTTAGAAAAGAATTACAAGGCTCTAGCTGACTGGTCCCTTTGACTTAGTACAGTTGTTAAACCACAGGCAGTAAATACCTCTTTCAATTGTTTTGGGCGGATGTATTTATTTCATTGGAACAACTGAATAAAAACTGTAAAAGCTAAAGAATCCCCCCCC
>NDXB01017460.1:99877-221286 GCA_002631895.1 Agapornis roseicollis | reverse complement strand
TAAAAAACTAAAAAAACCCCCCCCCCCCCCCTTCTTCATGGCATCTCCACTTTTCTACCTCTGATCTGAATGCAAAGGAATCTCCTCCTAAACTCACTGTGTGAAATCAGCCCATCTTTAGGCTCGCTTCCACTCCTCAACTTAGTTTTCTGTGGTTCGAGAAAAATTCCAGCCTCGAAAGACTCACCGCCTACTTGTAAATAGTGATCTTTCACCAGGCAGCTCTCAGCTGACAAATGTTAATTGTTACGCAAACTATCCAGAAGATGAGCTTTTCTCCCAGGACTGAAGGGCAGCCACCTCCCAGATGAAACACTGCAGCTGTTTAAATAGCACAGGATGCCAGAGGAGGGAGAGATCCCATTGGTGCCAGCAGAACTGGAGCTGTGCCATGCCACCATGGTTAACACCCCCCTTTTGTGGGGAAAACCTCCACAACATAACTTGAGAGCCTTAACCAACACCATCAGGAAAATGGTGTGATGTTTGAGTGGCAACCAGATATGAAAATTGTTTCTTTGGGCTCGTGGTGTGGGATGCTGCCCCTGCCACTGGAGAAAACAGATCCTGGTTATTGGGGCAGGATAGGGGTGGGAGAGTGATGCTCTGCCAGCCTGGAGGATTTACAGGTACCAGAGATGCTGAAAATGCCACACAAGCCTTGTTCTTACTTTGAGGCAGGTCAGTGCCCAGGATGGGCAGTGCTGCTGGGCCATGGCTCCTACTGGAGTCCCCTGGGAGCTGGGAACCAGCTCCCTTTGCTTGGGAAAGGCACATTTATGCTCAAATGATGCTGCTTATAGCTCCATCATAGACAACACCTGAAGAGAAATGAACATGCAATCAGCTACATTATTCCTTCCCATTTAGTTACTGCTGCTTTCCTCCTCAGCTTCTGGTGGTGCAGGGCTGCTCTGTACAGTGCAGAGTCTTTGGGAACACCAGGAAGCATGGGAGTTACCCCATAAAGACAGAGGGACTCACTACAGCTGCTCATGAAAACCATCCTGATGGGGCCACTGGCAATTAGACACGCATAGAATCCAACTAGCGGATGTTGCCAAACTTTATCTGTATCAGCCACATCATTGCTCTTCTGGGGTACAAAACAGTTTTCTGGCCATCAGATAACATGGAAAATTATGTCTTTCTGGAGGTTACTTTAGGATAATAGAAAGGAGTTGCTGTGCTTTCTGATGAACACACGGAGAACTATCTACTTCTGTATAAGGGTGTGCTGAATTTCTGAGCAATGTATTTAACCAGGGCTCCATGCCACCCTGTAATCCTTGTAACTGCTTTTGGAGGGTTTTTTGTTTGGTTTTGGGTTTGTTTTGGGGGTTTGCTTTTGAGGTTTGTTTTTTGTTTTCTATTGTTAAGATAGCTTCATGGTACTGCAGCAGAGAACTTTGGTTTGTTGGTTTGTTTAAATAAATGCTTTATCCTACTTCTACCTGCAGAGTCTTCAGCTGTATAGGACTTCATGAGTTTGACCCAGTGCATTTTGAGATGGAAATAGATAGAAAGGGAGACTGGAGGGAGGACGATGACTTGAAGATTCAGGTAACAAGAGAAAGTTTTCATTGATTCCTATTTTCTTGAAACTTAATAGTAACATCTTCATTGATTTCAGTGGCAGCAGGGCTGCAGTCTACTTAAAAGGGAAAATAATGGTATTTGATACAACAAATCTGTTCCAACCTCACATCTCCTTCCCTGCTTTTGCATCAGCCCCCGGTATCTGGCTGAGCAAACCAGCCATATCCTATCTCCAAGCTCCACTTTCCCCTTCAATAGCTCTGTCTGGCAACTTATTTTACACAATATGGTAAAACTCCTTCCCCAGAGGGCCATAAAGGCATGGATCCAATTGCCAGGGAAGGCCACCAGTTCCTCTCAGCAAGGGCACTTGGCTTGACTCACAGTGTCCAGGGTTGTTTTCATCTGAGACTGAGCTGATAAGGGGATTTTCTTTCAAGTGAAGATGCATAAACTGTATTTATATGCAGATAATTTCCTATTTGTTGGGTTTAGTGTAACAGGCTGGATTTCTGGACTGTCTCTCCAGTCCTCTCCAACCACACACAGCATATTTGCAATTGTCCATGTGGGAGATGTTTTGCCAGGAGCTGGAGAGATGCCATGGTACAGCTGGCTGTGGAAGGCAGAGGTGGAAGGACACAATCAGTTTTCTTAACTCTTTCTATAAGGAAGTATCAGGGACCAAGTCACCTGCTGAGCATTTGCTGCTGTGTTCATCACAGGTGTTTATGCCACTGACCCATCATCTTGTTTGGGCATATATATATGATATATATATGTATACCTCTCTATATATGTATATATCTCAAAAAAATGTAAGAAATAAACCATAGCTAATGCCCTCTGAGCCACCTTCAGGACTTGGTGATTTTGCAGGCAAGTAGGACCATGCTCAGCCAAGGAGCAGGAGAGATTGAAGTACATGTGTAGTAGAGGAAGGATGCACTGAAAAAGCTGTCAGAAGAATCTGTCACTATTCATGGCCAGGAAGAAGGTAATATCAAACCAGCAGTACATCTGGAAACCTACCCCATTCCTCTCTGCAGGGGTTTCCAGAAGACAAGACCCCACTTTACAGCACACTGATAATCATTAGTCTTCTCTGTATCATTTGACAGTTGCAAAGCACCTCAGGATCCCTCCCTGCAGGAATTTGTCACATTTATTGTATTATCTGAGTTTTATATTGCATTCACTTTAGTGGCTGCCATGGGAGTATGCTCTTGAGGTTTAAAGATTGAGCTTTTATTTAAATGTATGTTCCTCTAATGTTACACATCTGGTTTTGTTTAAAAGTAGTGTTACTAATTCTAGAAATCCTTTTTTTATGGAATCCTTTATAACAGGTCCATCTAACTCTCAGGCCCTGGATGTTACCAGCAGCTCCACCTGAGCTAATGTGCTTTCTGACATCCAGAACCTTCCAGTTTCACCCTCCTGGGAACTTGTGTGTGGTGGGTCAATGTACATGGAGGTTTTGCAGAGGAACTTCCTTCAGTCACCTTTGTATTATACTCAAAGTCCAGCAAATACTAAAAAAGTCTCTGAAAAACAGTAAATGTCTGAATGCCTTTCCTTTTCTGGGAGTACCTGGTGCTTCTTCAGTCCTTTGGGGTTTGGACTAGTGTCCTTTAAGAAAGAGCACCTACCTGTGGCCCACCTATCCCTGTGCAGTCTTTTGGTTCTAGACAAGATCTTCCTTGGGGACTGTCTGTCCCTTCTGCAGTAGGATCTAATCTCTTTCTATCTCTCAGTTTTAGGGAACCTTCCCTCTTGTCTGTACCACAGACAAAGGGATAATGGCCATCACCACTTATGACATCTCAGGATGGAGAGATGTAAAGATACGATGCTCCATCCATTTGCAGCTGCATATGGACTCTGACTGGGCTACAGCATAGACTTAAGTCTTTCAGCTTCAGCATGTAAGATTGCCAATTGAAAGTGTATTGTGCCAGGTTAATGGCTTTTGTCCCTCTCTGGTACTGGTGAAAAGTTCCTTTGCTGAAAGGAACAGTCACGTCTTAATGGTGAGAGCTGCCATGAAGAACTGGGACAAGCCTGGATCCAGAGCTCTGTGTAGGGAGAGCAGGAGCGGGGGGGTGGAATTCCACAGAGCTCTTTGAAACAGGCAATGGAAATCCCAGGAAGAGGACCATTTAGGCAATCAGACCAAGCATAGGAGCAGAAACAGGTCGAGCCACAGCTGGACCCCTTCATTTTTAAGGACAGCAGGCTCAACTCTTCTGCATTAACATCTGCAGTACATATGTTTCTTTCCAAACCAGCCTACAAGATGCTAGTGCTCATATTCCATGAGAGGTAAATTAGGCAAACTATCAATCAAAAGCACTTGCTAAAGGTGAGCTGTGGATAAATTAATCTAATAGGAAAGTTCCATAGGCCAACAGCTTCCTGCCAGGATTGGGGAATGTTGTCCCACATTTCTTGTTGGTACTGCACATGATGGTAATAGTGTCTGTAGGCAATGTCCCTGGATATGTAAGTGACACATTTGCCTGCAGCCTGCATGGTGCTGTGGTTCATCATGTTTGAGCTGAAGGCTTGTTTCTGTAATGACCAAAGATCTTGTGCTGCAGAAATGATCATATCATACTAGCATTCTGGATGGCTGTATCTACACTTGGGAAGCATCACCTCCTAATATGGAAAGGCAACTGTCACACACCCAAGAGGAGACAAAGATGGGTCATTTTATAGGTACTACTCTATGGAACTAATATTACAAGTGGTTTGACATGGAACATTACCAAGATACAAACTGCTGGAGATACTCACAGAGGTCAGCAGGGATTGGCAGTAGTTGCTGGCTAAACCTGCAGGGATGAGAGGGTCCTGCACACTCTGCAGTTCACTCCGTGTCCAAAAGCACCAGCCATGGAGTTGGAGTTGCTGCAAGAGCCACCCACACTGGAGAGGTGGACTCCGACCCTTCACAGCGAAGTCCTGCCCTCTGAAGCCACATATCCAAATGGTTGGAATAAAGATTTCCTGCCATCTCTGGTACCCTGCAAAGGCAGAAAAATCTGTGGTGAGAGGTGACAGGGTGTAGGCACACTTGCATGCAGAATGACACTTGAAAGTAGAACTTACTCTGTCAACCATGACCAAGATAAGAAGTTGACCTATATCAAACATAGCTGAATCTGGGGGAGCCTTCAGCCTGTGCTCACTGAGCGCCCACAGGACGTACTCTAAAGTTGCAGGAAACCCAAAAAGACATGATTCACCCATGATGTAGAAGAAGCAAATCTTCGCACAATGTCCCCCACAACTTCAGGGAAAGGGATGGAAAAATCCCGATGCTCAGCAATACACTCCACTGGCCACTTCCATCAGATAATGTTTGGTTGTGTAATACAATGTTTAAAACATTCTAGCATTGGCTGATGTTCCTCAACCAATCAGTTCACATCTGTTTTTTTTGTGAAACTTCTTCATATTTATCCTCCCAGAGACTTCAAAGAGGAAGTTGATGTTTTCAGAGATGCAACAGGAATTCTGGATTAGTTTGGAGTTGGTTTTTTGGGGTGATGAAGAGGAATTTGGAAGCAAAAGTACTTCATATTTGCTCACCAAGCCCTTTGTTTTGCAATATGGATATCAGACATGAATAGAAAAAATAACATAGGTTTCCCTCGTGGACAGAAAGGTAGCTTTTATCCATAAAATGTCTCAAAATAACAGCAATCCAAGTGATGAAAAGAAAAATCCTGTCATGGGAGACAATTGGTTTGTCACCATTCAGACAAATATTTGTTATGCCAAACCAATTCTCATTGTAAAAAGTCAATGCAGGACATTTGGGAACGTTCTCAAGAGCTTTATTCCCATCTCTGCAGTAATATAAAGTGACACAATTCAACTGCCTGCATTGCAGCAGTGGGTCAATCCCTCCGAAGTCATGGTGACTGGGTAAAGAAGCAGCTTCAGCCAGAAATCGCAGACATTTTACATCATGCACATTCTGGTTCTCAGTTTCCCGTTACTGTTTTCTTTCAGTGCAGGGATAATCCTAGATGTATGTTTCTTGCCATTTAAAACCAAGAGAAAAACCACAACAGTATTTTCCATGTAAGCCAAAATCTTTCACATGTGCCAACTGTCAAAGCAGACAAAAGAGCTTTGATCATAGTCAGACACCATAACTAGCTACTTGTTTTAATTACAGAAAGTTTTAGCTATTATTACATGACAGGCTGGCACATTCAGCACATGACATAATTTCATGAAAGCTTTTCATTTCTCCCAGCACAGCTCCAGCCTGAGGCTATTGCACTCGCAGCAGAAGCATCAGTTCAAACCAAGTCAGGGAAAGATCCCAGACAGGGACCTACAACACCTGATCATACACTGAGGCCTGCTCCCAGCCTGGGTGGGAGATCATCATCCTCGGTGCCCCAGCCAGGGCAGAGCTGTGAACTGCACACAGATCATGTGTTTTCTTTTGTTCTTTTTGTTTTAAAGATGAAACAAGTCTAAATCCTTGTGTTCTGGGACTCTTCCGTATTGCTTTGACTTGATGCTTTTCTTCTATTTATAGCTCACTAGCTGGTTTGGGGTGACTGAGGAGATAATCCCCAAAATACTGTGCTCTTTTCCTGCATGGATCACTGCCAGACCACCATAAAAAAACCCAGCTGTGGCACAGGTCAGTCCAAACAGTTTCACAGGTATTCTTGGGTTACGGCACGCTTTCAGC
This sequence comes from Agapornis roseicollis, assembly GCA_002631895.1. Taxonomy (NCBI): domain Eukaryota; kingdom Metazoa; phylum Chordata; class Aves; order Psittaciformes; family Psittacidae; genus Agapornis; species Agapornis roseicollis. The sequence continues at coordinate 215,021 of NDXB01017460.1, read as the reverse complement.
TCCCTTAGAAATACTTCCATTTTGGCACAGCTTTCTGTGAGCAAACTTACAAAAGCACTGATGAACAGCAAATCAAAGGGAGCATGACAGTTGTCAAAAAGGCTCTGTTCTGTTTTAACAAATGCTTATGAGGACTCATTTTCTCATAGCTGTGGAGCTCTAATCCTCATCTATTCAACACATTAAAGGACCAAATTATATCCCTTATCACTACATCTAATTTCAAATTAAATCAAGTAAGCATATTAAAAAGAATAAACACAAATATTTACTGACAACGATAACATAGGAATTGGGCTGAAAGAATGTCTTTCCCTTAGAAAACAGTGGAAAGCAGTGTCAGAGTTTAATTTCAGAGATTCCAGTTTAACATTAGAGATTAATTTAACAGCCATTAAAACATCTTATTAACTCAAGTGCTAATTGAGTGCTTGGCAGGAGTAACAGAGCAGTGCCAACCATACACATGCATAAAAAATGCTCAAATTTGGAGAAATTCTGTGGCTTAACATTTTATTACTTTTATGACTTGCTTTAATAATATGCTTGGCTGGCTTAGGTGGCCTTACCTACCTCCTTTGTGCCTGTTTGGAAGATGCCATGCTTTGATGGCACACAGTCTCTCTTTAGAAGAAGCTAAGTCCATTTGCAGTCCTTTAGGCCAAGATCTTCCCAGTTTGGCTGGACCATGTGCCTTGCAGTGGTGCCTGAGTTTGCAGGATGAAAGGTGCAAGCTGCTGAGCTTTGGGCAGTCTCAGTGACTGCTGATGTGATGAGCACTGAAGGAAGCAAGATGGGCACTGAGGGAATGACTGCTCCAGCTATTCCAGTAAAGAGCCCATGACCATACTGACCACCTCCTTCCCAGGACTGGTGTCTGGTTTCCAGGGTACCTGATAATTTTTCATTCTTGTACATAGACTCATAGAATAGTTAGGTAGACATTTATGGTTTGTAGGGAGAAGTCAGACTGACATTACTCCTTCCTCTACATTTGACCTCTAACTGTGATGGTTTTTGGTTGCCACACATTGCTTCCTAGGTCCTTTCCCTTGCACCTTGTCTGAGAAGGCATCCTATCACAGCTTCTAGATTGAGAGAGGACAACCACAAATTGCTGTACTTTGCTTTGGCAGAAGCACAGAGGTTGCCTCCACTCCCTTCCCCATCATGGCTCCCAGTGGGAGGAAAGCAACTAGTTTTTCCTGTCCAAGCAAAGCCAAGACATCATATTGCCTGAATTTTACTTAAGGCTCAAGGGAAATACATCCCGCTGCTGGAAGTGTTGCTCGAGACCTCTCCCCTCAATGACTACAAATAGAGATGGGTGGTAGGGACCTCACTCCTTTAGGGCAAGCCTGAACTTCAAGTAACACAGCCTGAATTAGTTGGGCATAGGCTGGAGATGTTACAAGTTCAGCACATTCTAACCACATTACAGATACTTTAACACCAAATGAGAGCCAGCAAAATTGATGAGAAGGTATGGGTCATGAAGTTTGTCATGCATAAACCCACTGTAGGTCTCACCTTGTTTTCTAGCCCTCAGCAGAGACACACCCCAAGTCTTTAGCTACAAAGAAAGCATTGGATAAAGCCAGGATTTACAGCCAGGCTATAGCTGCCCTCACTGACCCAAGCTCCTGACTTGTGTGTGGCTTCAACACGTGCCCCCATACACTGGGAGTCTATGCTGTTATTGCAGCGAGTGTGGCTCCTCCAGCTCAGCAGCTGCAGGGTTAGTAGTTTTACACTGAGCTGCCTATAGTTAGGAGCCCCTGGAAGATGATTCAGCTTTAGTTTAAAAGCTGCTAAAGTGGTTTGTTTGCAGCTCCAGTGAAGCATGGGCCAGCAAGCATGAGTGACCAGGACAGGGCTGGAAGCTGTACCCGGGACAATGCTCCAGCTGCCAGGCTTGCATAGGTACTTCTCAGAGGTCGTAAAGTGCTGCAAGGGGTTGAATGCACTGGGAACCCAGTTCAGAGGAAGGAGGGAGGTTGTGCTACATAGATCACCCTTCCCAGCCACCTAGAACTGACCAAACAACCAGTGCTTATTAATAAACTCGTTTAAGGAAATTGGCTGGAGTCTCACTTTTCATTGTGCGGAATGAATGGAGCTAAATATAATCCTGAGTTCGTTTCGCTGGATAACAATGCGAGAGAAACTTCCTGTTCTAGCAGCAATCCCCGGGTTTAGAAGAAGGAGTTTCTCTAGGCTGGGTGAAATTCCTCAAATCTCAAGAAACATTAAGGTCACTCTCTAAATTCCCTTCTCCTCCCAAATAAAGATATTATTTGAATACTCTGTGTGAAGGGTAATGTAGCGTCTTTATTAGAGCCCAGCTGAAAGCACAGGATGTTTTAATCAATGAGCATGCAGAAACAAAGGTACTGCTTGGCTTAAGACCCAAATTCAATAATTATTTTTTCAGCTGAACTGGAATAAAGACATTATTTAAACATGTATCTGTCATCTCACACTGCCTGCAGCTTGTTGTTGGATATCTGTTTCTCAGGAGCACTGTGGCAGCTCCTAATGTAAAGGGGAAAAAATATAACTATTTCCTTGCATGGCTTCATTTGGGATTACATCTCCTTCTGTGGAGCACCATGTCAGGAAAGGGTTTCAGGTGCTAACAAAGCCCATGGTGGGTGTGCAAGTGCACAGTTGTCTTTGCAAAGAGGCCTGTTTGTGTTGCAGACTCACAAAACAAAAGGCCTCTGTGTTTGATTTTTGGTGCTAAATGAAGCACAGCCTGGCTGGGCTGCAGGAGAGATGGGATCACTGGAGAACTGGGATCTCAGCAGTGGCACTGCTGCCAAGGCTGGGACTTGGGAGATTCAGTGATGTAAAAATGCTTTAATCCTGCCAGGCTCCTTCATTCTGCCATTGGTTATGCTACCAAACATCAACCTTTCTGATGTGTTCTTCAGGAACAGCTTCAATCCCCCAGTGCTGCCAGCAGGAGCAACCTTCTTGCAAAGACCTTTGCTCTAGGAAATAAACAAGCTAATCTGTGAGTCCTTTTTAGCTCTGCAGGTGCAAAATCTGGTCTTCTCCTTTTGTGACAGTGCCATGGACATGAACCCAGTACTGCCAACAAATACTGACCATTCATCTCAGGGGGCACCTGAGGTGTTGGGTTCCATCCAAGCCCCGCTGGGCTGCACCAATTCCCATTAGAAAAGATGTTGAAAGAAGTCTTCGTTAGGGACTGTAGTGATAGGACAAGATAGAATCACAGAATAGTTAGGGTTGGAAAGGACCTTAAGATCATCTTGTTCTAATCCCCCTGCCATAAGCAGGGACACCTCACACTAAACCATCTCACCCAAGGCTTCGTCCAACCTGGCCTTGAACACTGCCAGGGATGGAGCATTCACAGCCTCCCTGGGCAACCCATTCCAGTGCCTCACCACCCTCACAGGAAAGAATTTCTTCCTTATATCCAATCTAAACCTCCCCTATTTAAGTTTGAACCCGTTCCCCCTTGTCCTGACACTACAGTCCCTAATGAAGAGTCCCTCCCCAGCATCCCTAGAGGCCCCCTTCAGATACTGGAAGGCTGCTATGAGGTCTCCATGCAGCCCTCTCTTCCCCAGGCTGAACAGCCCCAACTTTCCCAGCCTGTCTTCAGATGGGAGATGCTCCAGTCCCCTGATCATCCTCGTGGCCTCCTCTGGACTTGTTCCAACAGCTCCATGTCCTTTTTATGTTGAGGACACCAGAACTGCACACAATGCTCCAGGTGAGGTCTCACGAGAGCAGAGTAGAGGGGCAGGATCACCTCCTTGGACCTGCTGGTCACGCTCCTTTTGATGCAGCTCAGGATATGGTTGGCTTTCTGGGCTGTGAGTGCACACTGAAGCTGGCTCATGTTCATTTTCTCACCTGTCTGCCAAGTGGTGTTTAGCCTCTCAACTTGGAGCATCACCATGTGGCACTTTCCTTCACTGTCCCATGGTTGTGGTTCTATACATCTCTCTATAATGTGGCTCTGAGGACTCCTGGAATAGAGCATAGTGTGGATTACAACGGGGAAGCATGTTGTAGAGCTACCTCTGCTCACTGGATGATGAACACATGACCTGGAGCTTGGGTTGGTTGTCCCCTCGGACAGAGGCTGAGATGTTCCAGCAGAGCCGTGGAGGAGACAGGGCTCAAGAAAGACATGGTTCAAATGACTGAGATGACTTTTTGTACCTCAGACAGGCCATGCAAAAACTGCTGAGCTGCGAGGAGAGGCTGGAGAACGCTGGAGCAGATTTCATGCTCTTGCCCTGCTCTTTGATGCTCTCAGCTAACAAGTTCATCAGCCACTTGTTACACCTGAATGTGGGAAATAACAACATACACAACCAGAGGATGAACTGTAGGGAGCAAACCATCTTCTGGCATGTGCTCCTTTGACTGCAACATCAATGATCACATCAAGACTTTTGTAGAAGGTTGTTTCTCTGAGTTTCTTTAGCTCTGAAACTATGAGTGTCAAACGCCATCTGCAGAGAAGACCTGGGCAGGAGGATGCTACTGACAGGGCAGAGATGTTTAATATTTCACAAAGGGCATGCAAAGACTAACACACAGTTCTCAAAACCTCCTCATTAAAATGCTTTAATTAACACTGGTTCAAGTACCAGCAGACATGGAGCTTCTTGTGTCTTGAATACATTGGGGGTGCTGGGCACTGCCCAGTTCCCCAAGAGAGTATCCTTTCTCTTTTGCAGGAGAGGAATGTGTCTTCAACCCCTTCAATATCTCCTTTTAACACTGGATGAGTTCCATCATCTTGAAGGACCAAGAAACATTTTTTTTCACACGACCACATACCAGCCCAGTGATCATTCATGCAAAGTCAGCAGTGTAAAGGGAGCAGCAGAGTTGATCTTTTCCCTTTCAAAGGCTGTAGTTTCAGTTCCTCAATGCTGTCTATCCAACACCCAGACTAGGCACTCTCCAGCTCCTGCAAAGGGAGTACTCCTCTGTCCTTGGCTACCTTGTCTCTGTTTGGAGGAAGGACAAGAAGAGTGTTTCAGACCAAGCCAGACAACAGCAAAGCAGGGCACAACCCCACCTCCACAAGGTCACTTTAAAAACAATGGAGTCACATCCCCAGCAGCTTCTTTCAGTCAGCACTGTCGTGGAAGGGAAGCTACAATGAGTAAGGTCTGCTGGAGCACTCATGCTGAGTGAGGGCATCCCCACATCCAGATAGGCTTGGAAGAGGGAATTCCCACATCCAAACTGGCCAGAGGACAGCATCCTCACATCCAGAGGGGCTGGAGGAGGACATCTTCATATCCAGATGGGCTGAAGAAGGGCATCCCCACATGCAGATGGGCTGGAGGACAGTATCACCGCATCCAGATGAGCTGGAGGATGGCACACCAACATCCAGATGGGCTGGAATAGGGCATCCCAGCATGCAGACGAGCTTGCACTTCAACCTGCAATAGATACGAATCTCCATTCCAGAGAAAATGCATTTTAATTATGCAAACTCTATGCGCATTTTTAAATTTTAAGGGAAGAAAAACAGGACCCTGCCTTATCTTTTTATGAAATCATTATTCAGTTTGGAATGCATGGATAATTAACAACATTATCATGCAAATTTAAGTGAATTGAGCTCCCTGAATTAAAGTGATTTCACCTACCTAACCGTAAGGATTGCAACACAAAGCTGTTGCAACGCAGCTCTGAGCACTGGTTTTAGTGCAGCACTGTAAGAGAGGGCCTGTGGGAGGGCATCTTCCAAAAGAATGCAGACGGTATCTTTCAGGAGTAATTCATCCTTAGGAAACCATTACCAGCGCTATTTTTCAGACTGCGCTGGAGTTTATACACAGAGCCACATGCACAGAAAGAAAATAATGACTCACTGAATTTAAGCCAGATTTTCAGTGCTCCTCCCTGTGCTCCTTCTCCCTTGTCTCGCTGCCCATGAGGCACACCAGCCCTTTGTCAGCGGTAAAAGCAAAGGGAAAGATTCGTACGTATTGCCTCTGAACGGGAGCCATCGAGCTTTCTCAGGGTTGCAGTTCTGCAGAGCTCTCGTGCCAGACTTGTAGTCACATGAAAGATACCCACCTACTGAGTTCAAGTTGTTTCCACTTCCTGGGATTTTACAGTGTCACATCTTCGACCGGAAGATTTCAGACATCAGCGCTTGAAGAGGACGTGCACAAACAGCTCCCCTTGTCAGAAAAGGACCATGTTAAGGATCCTTGAAAAACAACCATCCAAAATGGACCCTGAACACTCAGGTGATTTTTCCAAAGAGATTTTGGGGTTCCCCCTGCCATTAACTTTAATAATGCCCACACAATAACTTTGATCTCTGTAAGAGAGTTACGGATCATGCTTAGGAAATACCTCAGCTCTTGTTCAGTTGCGGCTTGGGTGGGGTGTCCCAGTCACCCTTCCTGGACACCAATGGGGATGTCTGGCATTCTGGCATTGCAGAACAGTGCTGATCGCAGGGACACAACATCATGGCTGATTACAGACACTGTGTTAATGAATGTTCTCCTTAGAGAGTCACAAACAGATAAAACTGGATATTTTTTCTCCCCAGGTACCTATAAACTGAGCAGAGGCCTACCTGGGCTGAAATGCTTTGTTACTACATTTAAAGTGTCAAAACCGTTGTCACATAAACTCATGTTTTACTGGTATATAAACTACGTAGCAGTATCACTTTTGAAAAAGGTCATAAATGCCATATAAGTGGACAATTTTAGATATGGCTTTGAGTGGTTTTTAGATGCATCACCCTCATTCTCCTCTCCCCTTGCATAGCTTAACTCAAAAACATTTGATCCCAGTGCAGTATTCAGAAAGCTTTAGATGAAAGAGGAAATAATGTGCTGCTTCTTAGAGAGGCAAAGGGATCCAGGAGTTTCCCTCCCAGAAAGTCACTGGAACTTCGTTTGCCCAAGTCACTTCAGAAAATGGGACTTCAAAGCCCTTCAGAATTGTACAGCTGAGAAAAACAAAGGCAGGCCATAACTACCCTAAAATTCTAAACCATTTACTGCCTAAAAAGGCATTTCAATTTATCAGCTGTACCCAGCACTTCAAAGAACAAGCAGTGGTGGTCAGTTCATCTGCGCATCCCTTCTAGTTTTGTCTCCCAGTTGTTGAATCTTGCTTTTGGTTGCACATCCACAGATAAAGACTTACTTACATTTCCCTACGTGTCTGCAAAACACCAGCCACAGCGCCTGAGCCCTCTAGGTTCTACTGTAATAAATAATAATAATAATAGCAGTAATAATAATGATTCCCTGTGTGGACAGTGCAGTGAGGCAGCCAAGAGCCCTACCATGAGCAGCTTTGTAGTCTGACATCTAATTACTGGTGAAGAAGAGGGTGGAGGAAGACCAGCTATAGCAGGGGAAGAGGGAAAAGCTCTTGGGAGAAAACATAAGTAGACTCGTTGTCCTCACCTGTGCTTAATGAAGATACTGTGACTGAATGCCTTTAAGGTATCACCCCAGAGAACCTCCTTTTGTCTGTGTAGACTTTGTGGTCCCTTTCTGCAGCCAAGGGATTTCTGCAGGCTGGTGTAGACCTTGAAATGCTCCAAAGCACCAGCAGAAGTCATGGGACAACAAACATAGGGACTGTCGTGCTGTTGGGAGATGGGAATGGACTGTACAGAGCAGGTACAGGAAGTCTGCTGGGTCACTCCTTGATTTATCACCCTGGTGCAAAGCATCTGTCCAGCATGTGGTCGGTGGACATGACACATCTAAGAAATCCAACATGGAAATCCAACAGCCTGAGAGGTAGAGCTATATTTATGACCAGAGTGGTCCCTTTTCACCCTGTGCTTCTGCAGGGGCTGAGTTGCAGAACAGAGAGCTGGGAGGCAGGTGGGTAGGTCCTTTTGGTTTAGGGGAAAAATCTGCATTTTTGGAATTTGTTTTCCACTCTGAAGCAGGTAATAAATTTGTCATGGATTATAATTCCAAAGTTGTTTAACCTGAGGTAGATCAAAGTGTTTGGTGTCTGTGACAGCCGACATAGGCTGTTAAAATAATCCATTTTCTATAAGACTGAAAGATACTGAACTGAAACATTCCAAAACAGAAATTAAATTTTTTGTTACCTTTTTTTTTTTTCCTGGGTTTTGTCCAAATTGAAGCATTTCTGCAAGAGAATTCATTTCTCAGCATTTCCAAGCAGGAAACACCAGCCCTGAAGTTTCCCATCCCTGGTACTGTTATTGCACCACTGCCAGAATTGCCCCAAAGCATCCAAAGCTGGAGAAGCTGGGGATCTGCAGTTGCTTGTGCTGGCAGCAGCTTTTGGAAACAGTCCCTGTATGCTGCTGTAGGATACACTGGGATCGCCTGGGATACCCAGAGCAGACACCTAAGCATTCACCCAGAGCCCTGTTAGTGAGGCACACGTGGACGGCTGGTTGCTGTCACCGCAGGCAGAGCTGGAGGGCACTTCATATGCAGCTGCCTCTGCGCAGAGCAGTGTCCTGCCAGGCATTTTCTCATCTGAACAAATTACCCCAAAGTGCCCCTAAAACATTCAGTTTACTGGAAGGAATTGGAGAGACATGAAGATACAGGTTGCTTTGTGCTGAGCTGACCAGAGAACTGCTCCTGCATGGTGTGGCACGGCAGCAGAAGGTGAGAGGCAGATGAAGGCACGTCAAAGACAATGATGTTCTGCAGTGACATGTTGTCCTGGAGTGTAAATTAGGAGCTGGAAGGGCTCAGCAACAGTCAGCACGTGCTGACAGCAGGGTCTGTTTGTGCATCGGGAGCCGGAGGCGACAGCCCAGCCTGCAGGACCAGCTGCCAGAGTGATGCTAAAAGGTAGTCTAAAAATAAAGCGCTTATCAGGGCGAGGAGGGCCAAGTATTTCATCACTCTGCCTCGACTGATGACTAGCACAGCACGGGCTAGGAGCGTTTCTGGTTTGTTAGGAGCTGTACGGTGATTCACAGTTTGCCAGGCTTGGGCAAATACCTCCTGTTGACTTCAGCCTTGCAGGAATGTTGGTGTGACCGCTCAGCTGCGTTGTCCCCCACTCGCTGGTATCTCTACTCCTTGTAACACAGAACAGAAAACACAGTGTTTTATAGAGAAAGCATATAAACCCCATGGAGTCATGGCTGGGCCAACACCTGGAAGAAGCAACAGGTTTGGGGTTAGATGCTCAGCTCACCATTGCCCACCTGCCCTGCAGGGAAAGGTAAGCAAAATATCTCCTGCAAGGGAAAAGAAAGCTTCACCTCATGAGTGTGACTTGACTGACTCTGTCCCCAGCATTTCATTGAACACAAGGGTAGGTTTGAGCCTCCCAGGCCTTGCATCCCTGGGGCACAGGGAAAGGGCAGGGAGAGGAGGCTGGCAGGGACAGAGCACCAGCAGGGTGCACCCACCGCCCCTGTAACCCTCACCGCAGGTATGGCTGGCTGCCTGCAGGCTGCCATCTGGCACAGGACAGCTTCCACCCCATGTCTGCACCACACCACGACAACCTACATACACCTTGTGGCACCAAGGGACAGCAGCTTGCACCCTCAGGCTGCTTTTACAGCGGCTAACCCAAAGAAGAGCTCTGCAGCGCGGCTGCGCTGAGGCTCGCACGGAGCCAGAGGACACACGGATGCAGTGGCACGCTCAGCGCTGCCGCCGCGCAGGGAGCCCTCGCCGTGGGAAAGGCTTTGATGCAACCCCATCTCCCAGGGCCGCCCGCCGGGCTCCGCTTCCCCTTGGGTACCCGATCGTGTAAACAGCGGCGCCGCCGCGCACGCAGGAGCCGCATCCTGTCAGCCCCTTTTGCAATCAGCGGGGCCATCGCCTTGGCCACAGCGCAGAGGGGTTGCGACACGGGGGAAGCAACAGGGCTGTGTGGGGCAACGCAGGGCTGGTTCCGTCAGGATGCGGCGCCGGCTCTTTGCACCCAGGCTTTTACTCTTCAAGTGACTGGGGCTACGTGCATCACTGGATGGTTTCTGCAAGTAATTCTCCTCTCCGCAGGAGCATGTATCTGACTTTATAATTCGTGCGTGCCTGGGAAGTTCAATCCAGTCCCACTGGAGTAGCAAGCTCAGTGGGAGTTTATTTATTTAAAAGAGTGCATGCAGTAGCATGGAAAAGAAGTAGAAATCTATTGGAAACCGTAAGTCTTAATCCTAAACCAGCTTTGCCTTTCTTAAAATACAGTCTAGGGAAACTGCTTGTAAAACGTGGGTTCCACAGAGCCTTGGCTTTAGCAGTGCAGTCCCTTCAGAATGATATTCTAGTATAATAATTAAAACATTTACAAAATGAAGATAATCTATGGCTGATCCAAGTTTCTATGGAAATTTGGAGGCTATGGTGTATGCAGCTGTTCCCAGCTAATGCAAAGGTTGGCTGTAGCTCTGCTTCTGAGCCCATTTGTAACTTAGGGGATAATTTATCTGTTCTGTTTACACAGTTCTCAGCTTGCACAGCCCTAGATTGTAACTTTTCAATAGTTCCCAAGTAAAAGCCTATCTTACCCTCTCTGCACAGCCTAAGCAATTAGTGTTCTCAAACTCAATGAGACACCTCTGCTGATAGGTGTGGGTGCTTACTCCAGTGCTGCAGACACTGCATTGCACGAGGTATATCAGAATATCAGATACATCAGCAGAAGCACTTGCTCATGCTGGCCCATGGTACCCACAGATGCTTGCTCTGATGTCTCTGCTTCACATCTAAGGTGCTTACCTCCAGTTTGTTTGCCTTTAAGCTCCTGCATCCCTCACCTGATGCTGTTGGTGCTGGCCTCAAAACTGGCAGCAGTGGAAGGAGCTGGCAGAGAGCTTCTGTCAGATGTTTGGCTGTTGGTATGGGTCCATTCTTGTGCCCTTGCTCCTGAACTGATGGTTCCTGCTAACAGGTTTTGGTGAAACAAAAGGTTACCTGGAAACAGGTTAGGTACACACCAGAGGTAGCTGAAAAGAAGGCAGCTCCCCCATAGGATGAGGCTAGCATCTCAAGGGCAGCCAAATATTTTTATCTAAAGCCACAGGCATTGTCACGTGAGTCATTGTATTTGTACTTTTGTATACTGTACATTGTACTTTTACAGACACATCAGGAGAGGGCATTGGGTGACAAATCAGAAAGGAAGAAACACCTAAGAAAGGATCTTAAGTGCTATTATGTACGACTTTTGGGGCTGACTCCGCTCCCTGGTACTTTATAAACCAGGCTGATAAAAAGCTGCATCCACTTTTGGGGAAGCAGAGAGCAGGCATTTCCCACCTGCTCATCGTCATGACAAGGAGATGTTGTACGTTCACAATCTTATCAGCACTGGGTCTGTAGCTGATGTAAGCAGTTTCCATTTTGCAGTTTTCAGTTGCTAATGAAGAAAATATTAATAACCTCTAAGCAAAGAAAGTCCACCCATGGAGCAGCACTCCAGCAGCTATGCAATGGCCCCAGGGTGCAAAACCTTCAGGTCTCATTGAAACAACAGCATGAAAATCTGATTCTTACAAAGGGAGGGGAAAACTGACAGTCAGGAGTGCACAGAACAAAATCTTTCAGCTGAAGCAGTACTGGAGAATCCCATCCTGAACAAATATTTAGTAGCATTCACGGAATGATTCCCATAGCATCAGTTTGAACTCAAAGGCAGAAAGGCTCAGGGCTACACAGTGAGAATTAAAAAATAACCCACCAGCCAAAAATAAGCCAAAACACACAAACACCCCCCCAACCCCAGTGCTGCAGGACAGCTGAGTTACAGTTGGGATGGAGGCGGTGATGGCTCAGAAGTGTCACTGATGTTAGAGAACAGCTGTATCCAGAGGCCCTCAGTCAGTTCTTAGTAAAAATCACTTGCAAATATACACATCCCACAGTGTCAAAGGGGCCTATGACAAAGGTGGGGAGGGACTTTTTTGACAAGGGCATGGAGCGATAGGATAAGGAAAAATGGCTTTAAACTGAAAGAGAGTAGATTTAGATTAGATACAAGGAAGAAGCTCTTCTCTCTGAGGGTGCTGAGGTGTTGGCACAGGTTGCCCAGAGAAGCTGTGGCTGCCCCATTCCTGGCAGTGTTCAAGGCCAGGTTGGATACAGGGGCTTGGAGCAACCTGCTCCAGTGGAAGGTGTCCCTGTCCATGGCAGGGGTTTGAAACTGGATGAGCTTTAAGGTCCCTTCCAACCCAAATTAATCTGTGACTATGAAAACACAAAGGAACCGAGAAGCTGTGTCTCACTTTATATGGCAGACCTTCACTTTTGCTTGCCTCAGCCTTCAGCCAAGCCAGAGATGAAGAAGACTGGATAAAACTTGTGTGTGCTCAGGGCTCAGCAGGATCTGCTGCATCACCAGAGCCCTGCTGCTCATGGAAACACTTGGGGGAAAAAGCATTTCCTGCCATTCCAAGAATATGAATTTGGCTCACATTGCAAAGGGTCGTGCCAATGGAGAGAAATTCTGCTGATAAATCTGTGTACAGGGCTTGCGGACCTGTATCACTGCAAGGGGACAGTCATGGCACTGTTCATGGTACTTAGTTACAGGGTTTACTTTACAGGGGGTTTCAGTGCTTATAAAAGATGTGCTCAGCAAAGGAGAGATGTTGTGTTATTCTCTTGAAGACATACAAATATACATATTCTGTAGTGCACGGAGGTGTAAGCCAGGCTGAGACCAACCCGAACCCCTCCACTTCCCTGAAGGGCAGGATCACAGCTCAGCTTTACCCCCAGCAAACACAGACACTTGCAGATGCTGAGATAAAGAGCAAGGCCCCCTTCACTTTCTGGCTTCCACTGACTTGCAGCACTGAGAGTAAGGAAGGGGTTTTGATGTAACACAAGAGTGATTTCCTAGGAAATGACAAGATTGGTGGAGCTGTCTGTGCTGAGGGGTTGTTTGCAGGAGCGCAGGTCTCTCTGTGTCCATGCCAGTGTTTGCAGTAATAAATCACTTGTTTGCTTGGGTGCATTCCTTATTCCCCATAGTTGCTAAGTCACTGTGGAGCGTTGATGATTCTCTGTAGTTTGTTGGGTGTTTTGGTCCCCAGCAGATCTTCTGGGCGTGTAGGTTTCCTTAAGCCAATGTCTTAAATTTCCAGGTGGATGTTAGCTGGATTTTGACCATTGTCTCACCTGCAGCCTGGTTAGGCTGTGAAACCATGCCAGCGTATGGTTCTGCTGCTGGATTATAACACTGGTCACCTCCATCAGAGCTGTTCCCTCTCCTTTGTGGGACAGGAGGGAGGACAGAGCTTTCTGCGCGGCTGCCATGCCTTCTGCATCTCCCAGCTCTTCACAGGTCTGAGGGCAGGAGGACAAAGCCTCATCCATAAGGGACAGTTCTGGGATGATTTGCACAGAGCTCCAGGCAGCATGAGGGAGCTAAACAGCAGGAAGAGATTTGCTGTCCTTTCTGTGTAAGTAGTGCTTGGCCTGTGCTGAAATACTGTGCTAAATCAGAGATTTACCCCAGTGCCAATTCCATGAGAACCAGGTCCTGATTGCAGGTTGGCTTTAACATGCCAATCCTGTGCATGGGCAATTCAAAGATGAAATATGGCAAGTTTCAGTAGCACATCAGTTTCCAGCAATCCTGGATCAACATCATTCCAGTTCCCTATCAACATCGTGATGAATGGTAACAAAACAAGAATTAAACTTGGATTTAGCTTAGATTAACCGACAAGTCTCCTTCAGCACCTTAAGAAATCCATTAGAAAACAATTTGCACAGTCTGCTTGCTTTCTGGTTTTCAGGACACACGCTCTCGCCCTTATGCCCAATCCTGTTGTTTCTGTGATGACACTGTTTTAAACTGAGAGCCTAAAAAGCTCCACATGCATTTAAGTCTCTCCCTATACATATAAAGGCTTTGAATTTTTGTTTAAATACTATTATTATTTAAATTCTAGTAGGGTATTTTCTTTGTAACTCCTGCTTCTACACACATTAAACCAGTTCTGAAGTTAAACAGCAATTAGAGCAAGCGTTAAGATCATCAGCTGCTCAGGTCTATTACAGCAGAAACTATTCTTGAAGCAATCCAAGAAACACATCCCAGCCGGCCAAAGACAACACACCTTCCTTGTGAAGGACAGGGGTTTGTGCAGTTACAAGCAGCTGCATCAGACCACTGAGCTCAAGGGGAGCCCGAGCGCCAACTAATAACACAGCTGCAATGTAGACGTGTTCTGGGAGCAAGCTGTGCTCCAGCTTGCTTTCCCAAAACAGAACAGTTGTGCGCAGTGTCCCGCTGTCCTGTGAGCATGTACACCCATCCAAGTGACTCAAGGGAAACCTGCTTACAAACAGCACAATGATGCCATACCTGAAGCCGTGACAAGAGCTGGGATCCAGGAGTACATGGGCTTCTTTTTTGCAACTAGCCATCCTCACCCCACGTGGCTTTGGCTGAGGTTTCCACTGAAAGGGAGGATCCTTTCTCTGTTGTGTACAGAAGACAGGGCACATCCTTCACCAGGCTGCAGTACTGGCAGCGCAGAATGCATTCCTGATTAGAAATAACCACAAATTCCAAATTCATTTACAGCTAAAATGAAGTTTAAACCCTAAAAATGTCCTTTTTTATCTTCCTTTAGTCCTCTGGAAATTTAATACAAGAAAATCTCAGTTGAAACTTCTAAGATGTTTTGATTCACCTTAATTCTTAAATATATCCTAAGTCTAAGGGCAGTTGTGTGATGTTCATCCTATACCATCTTTCAGGCTGTACTGCAAATTGCAAGGGTTGATTAAGGAGAAGTCTGCATGAACACCCCTTCCCCTGTACAGCCACTCTCATGGACCTCCTTCAGCATGGTGGTAGCCTGTAGCCATGGTGAAAGAAAGGAGGGGTTTTGGTGTGAAAACCTAACTTTACAATTACTGCTGGTAATCTGGTATCATAGGCCCTCACAAGATGCCTATTGGGAAGGAAGGAAGGAGTAGGACGTGCACATGCATGCAGGGCACACCAGAAGGGATGGGTACTGAAGCAAATGTAAACACAGCCCTCCTGAACATACAGGTTTAAACATTTGTCTGTGTTTCTTGAGCTTTTAAGCACCTGCATTTAAATAATTCACACCATATTCTTTCAACCCTATCTCTGTTTTAACATCTCTTAAATTAAGGAATACAAGGGTAACAGAGCGCATTGTTTTAAGCTATTTATTTATTTACCTGGGGCCCTGGGTTTGCCTCCTCCTGCCTTGGGCAGGTCCCTGCCATGGGGTTTACTCCTGTGGTCTGCATCCATCTTCCCCTCTCCTGTTTAATTGACAATTTAAAAAATGCTGATTCTGCAGTGATTTTGCCATTTTCCTGTGAAATGAAACATGGAAAGAGCCCATCGGCTGCACCACTACATGAGATAAAATGGATGGAGACCGCAGAACAGCAAAATAATAAAAACCAAAGGCACCAAAACCAGCCTTAAAACAGAAGAGAGCAGTATTGGGTAGGGAAGAGATAAGCACCTTGTTCTATGTACTCCTCAAGTGCATTTTCTTTGGGGAGAAAACAAAAAGTAAGAGTTCTGGATCCTAATACTCTCATGGGGACATTAGAAGATCATTACACTCGTAGACTTTGTGTCTTCCCTAGTCCATGAACATCCCATTCCCACATCTCATGCAAGATTTCCCTGGAGATGTCACCTTCTTTCATCACATCTGATATCTAATAAAGACATAAGAGAATTTAATAACAGATTGCACAGGGGAGACTTCTGCTCAAGCAGCCAAGGCTGCTGCTGATGTGTTGAGATGCTGAGGAAGGATAAGAGTGACCAGGAAGCTGTGGGGTGTTTAGGTTTGGAGATTGTGATGGTGAAGCCACTGATATCACCCCAGTCAGCCCAGGTTTTGTATGAAATGAGGCACAAGATATTTCTCCAGCCCTTTCAGCTTTGCCTGATCAAGTCTCATTCCCAGTCACTTGGTACTACACATTTTGGAGGGGGGATATCTGCTCTGAAGGACCTTGAGACAACACAGCAAGTGAAGGAGACTGAAGTGGTCAGAGTGAATTTGCACCCGGTTTAATCACACTCACTGTGTTTAACAGAATATTCCTGGGTTGCTTAAAGTATCTGCTGCCCTGCTTGAGAAAGCAGCTCCAAAAAGTAGTGTTTGGTCTCCTACTAGAACAAGTATTGCATGAAGAACACAGTGCTTTTACAGCCCTGTGAAGAACACAGTGCTTTTATGGCCCTGCTCTCCCAGCCCCGCTATAGTCTCCACGGACAGATCTTTCAGGAATGCCCATTGGCTTTGTGTGCACAGAGTGAAGCACCTTAAGAAGTTAATGCTTTTCCTTAATCTGGAGATGAGCAAGCATTTTCACAGCAGCCACCTTGAATAAAACCACCTCAAGTGGGAAAGTGAAAAACCAAGGCTGCAAAACTACCATGTCACTTCTGACAGCTGTGGCAACCTACAACAAACCACACTGACCTGATGGCTGGGCCTTGAGGTTCTTGTGGGGGTTGTTCATGGGGTGCCTGCCAGGTCCTTTGTCAGTCAGTTCTAGTGCATCTTTTACAAATCCAGGTTCACATACATCCATCTTGCAGAGATGTGCTGGGACATCTTGTATAAATGCTTTTATTGCTAGTGACAGGTGATTGGCCTCACTGCAGATCGTCCATGATTCTTCTCAGGTGCGTGTTTAAATAGAGAAGGGAATAAGCCAAGTACAGACAGATGCTTGGTTACAAATATGTTATATATATATACACTATGAAGTAAATATAGATAAGAAATGGAAGATGTCTATTTGCTGAGGGCTGAACCAGGTACCCAAGGGTGATGTCAACTGTGCCCTTTAGAGCTCAGCTCTCAATTTTGGCACTATTTTGCTGAGAAGGAGATACATTCAGGATATACTGGTAGCTGCATCAAGGTTATTAGTAAAGAACTTAGAACCTTTTCACTGCCTCTTTCTCACTGATCTGTGAGTTTGGTTTCTCGATACACTAGAAACATCTCAACTTAACTATTTAATGTAAATTGCCAGATTTCTTACATGCTTCAGGAGATTCCCTCCAGTATGGAGTACAGTTGAGATTCATTTCCAAGCTGTTTTCTTCCAGCAACATCACCCTATTTTTCTTGTTTCTGCACAGCTTCGTTGCTTCCCTTGTTCTGGGCTCCTCACACTTGATGTCCTCATTCTGCCTGTGGAGGCACATCCACATCGATCTGCTGCATCACCCACTTCTACAGTTCCAGGTAGGCCCCACCACTTTGCTGCTGGAGCAGGGACCCACAAGGAAGGAGAGGTTTGTGAAATCCAGAAGTAATCTTAGGGAGAAACAAGGAAATGCTGAGTGTTGGTTACATGGCAAAGGCTGCGCGTTTGCTGCCACTGTGGAAAACACCTGGGAGGCACCATTAACCTAAGGCTCATTGCTACAGCTTGGCTTGTGTCCACACCACTAAGGACCAGCACTCTCTGAAGGGCAATGGTTGCCCTCATGCTGTGAGCTCCCTGCAGAGCCCCACAGACCCTGGGTCAATAATTATTGGATCAGGAACTTCTTTTCTTTAAAGTTGAAATTGCCCAAGTGATGGAAGGACTGGGTGGCAGCCTGCCAGCAGGATGGTTTTGCAGCTGGGTGTGAAGGTGCTGGGGGTTCTGCAGCATGGCATGGAGGTTGGTGGAACATGATGCCTCCTGGGATGGTTGGAGGATTGTTTAGGGTAGAGTTTGATCCAGCTCATTACAAGTTCTTCTGCCTGTGCAGCTTTGGAATAAACAACACTGACAGCCATGTCGAGGCTTCTCCTTGGGAGAAACCAGTTGGTTTGCTCCGGAGCAGAGACAGGAGGGAGCTCATATGCATGCCGTGGAGACAGCCGGTGAGCAGAGCCTGGGGCAACAGAGGCAGCCAAATTGGCTGTGTAGACAAAAGATGCTTTCATACCCCTATCGTGGTCTCACTGAGTGAGATGCTAAATAGAACAAGCAATGCAATTTATGCTCACCATCAGTTGAGGCTGGTCCCTCACTCCTTTCTCACCTCGGTCACAGCCATCTGTCTGGAGGTGTATATGGTCCCTGGTTTTTCAGGGACTCCTAGAGCTTGGCCAGATGAGGACAATCTTTGTGCACTGGGTCTGCAGCTTTTAGAAGTTAATGTGAGTCAACAGCAGCTCTTCTTTTTCTCATTCAATTGCCCTAACCTTTGATTTTTGGGCCTGTGGAGGGGTTTAGGCTCAGTTTTAACCTTGAGATATAAGATACATAAAACACTTTCATAAAATCCAATTAAATAGCACACAACTGACTGATTCCAACAGTTCCCCATCCCATTTATAGTCCACATTTTCACTATGCAGCTGCGGCTGAAAAGCAGTGTAAGACAACCTCATTCTCTGTCATACATAGTCCATTTAGAGCAATACAAGAAAATGTTTACTTTAAAATATAAATGTAATTATAAAGGTATAATTACAGATAAGACTGTGCCTCTTTGAGCTACCTCAAATTATAGCTTCAAATTATAACAATAAAACAGGGTCAAATAAATGACCTCAATTAATTTCATTACAGAGTGGAGCAAACACCGCTCGGCACAGGATAAGCTTACACTGCCTGACCTCATTTCATCTGTTCTCATCCCCTGCCACAGAAGATGCCTGACAGCACATCAGGTGAGCCCTTCTTCCCAAAGACGTTGCTAAGCAATCAGCTGCAGGGTTATAAATGTTGAGTGCTTAATATACGGTACATGGGAGTAGGGATTAACTTTAGGTTTCTTTCTTTCCAGGTACCGAGGGAACTAGGATGGCTCAACCGAACTGCCCTGAAACAGTTTGGAATCAGTAATCAACCAGATTTAAAGCAGTCATCAGTGTTTGTGTACAGACTGAACTGATTTATCGTGCGTGCTATGTGCTGAGTTGCAAAACCTTACTGTATTAGTGATTTAACAGGAGGAACAATTTGATTTGTCATTACTAGTAGGGATGTAACCAAATTAGTCTCCCACATACTTTATGCTGATGAGGTCATGCTTAGATTTCCCTTTGTAGATTTACATTCTCCCTAGTTTTAATCACAGCTAAGAAATAGATCGTCTGAGTAACACTGTTGTGAAATACTGAAGTATTTTCAGAGGGGTTTAGAAAGCCAAGAAAATCATGGAAGTAAAAATCAAAGATAAGCTTTAATATTCAACCCTATGTTGTACATTTGATTAAATATTAATTCACAGCCATGTGTTGGGTGCTTACAACCAAGCTCTCTTGACACACTTGAAATGCACGGTCACGTTTATAAACTTGGCATTTGAAAAAGGACAGGTCAATGCTGTAGATCCTGCTTAAATCTTTCCTGCTTAACTCTACCCTTATAAATTGTTGACTTGATCACATTTGTCGAGTTAGGAAAATATTGTCCTAAGACAGAGGCTTTGAAAAATGCATTCTCTCTGTAATACTTTGTCTTGTTGGTTTTTTTAGCAAAGCAACAAGGGATGAAAGGATGGCAGCTGAACTCTGGTTTATTCAAAGGATCTGACTATTACAGAGCTCCCATCTGAATGAGAACATTGGGGTTGGGCTGCTTTGTAGTTAAAGAGAGGAAAAATGATATAGCCACTGGGTAGAGCAGCTTCCTGAACTACACAGTGGGATACGGTGTGGGATAAGAAGCCAGAGGCTTATAGTGTGAGCTGGGATTTGGGGAGAAAGATGGTGCAGAATGCTGCCTCTGCTGCTGCCCTGCAGCTTCCCAGATGGTAGCTTACATCCTTGACCATGGCCAATATCTCCATAACTATCAGCCCCTGCTTTGATCATCAGATAAGGCCAGCTCCATCCCACAGAGCCAGCTTTTCCCCATCCACAGCCATTGCTTGGTTCCAACATCTTGCACTGAAGGTTTTTGCTTGTGCAAAACTCTTAGTAGCATTTCTTTCAGTATCAGTATCAGTACCTCCCCACTTGAACACTGCATTAATTCAGAGCTCCCCTGGGTGCAGGAGTTCACAGCATTAGTTAACCTCTTCTGCTGGAAGTCTCAAACATGATTTAGAAATAATTCTGTGCATTGTGACAGAAACAAAATCTCATCCTTAATTAAAGATATAAAGAAAAGGGACTTCTCTCCTTCACCTAACCAGAATCCAGACACCAGCTCTTTGCACTGCTTTTTCACTGCATTGAAGAATAATTGCAAAGTCTGTATGATTAGCCTACAAGTCTCATTTGTGGTTGGGAAACAGGACATGTTCCTGAATACCACCAAGCGCCTGTGAGCAGTGAGCTAGCTAGAACCTTAAAACATTCAGATGCAGAGCTGGCTGAAGCCTGAGCTTTCCACCTCTCTTCCCAACAGCTATTAAGTGTGTCCCAACCACTAAAGGGGTAGGTAGTGACTATTATCCAGTGCCAGAAGGCAGCCTTTTGCTAGCGGTAGTGGTCACTTCTGTGTAGGACTCCAGTCTATACTTGTTGGTGTTTCTTTGGTTGGTTGGTTTGGTTTGGTTTTTAATCTAATTACATTTTCATGTTATGTTTCTAGGTTCTGATCTTTTACCATTCAATGGAAAGCTGCAGTCACTAAAGTCTGTGCTTGGTTTCATGCTCATCCTTCTACCCCCATGATTCTTACCAGCCTGGTCCTGGGCAGGACTGAGGATACTGTGGAGGCTATGGGGTCAATCCTGCAACCCTCTGACCGTGTCCATTGGGCTGACAGAGCCTAGAGTCCACATCTGGTCTGGGATGAGTCCTATCAGTGCTCTACCACTGTATGAAAGCAAGGAGCATCACCACTAACACACAGCATTTTCCTACCACCATGCTGCTAAGGCTGCCTGAATCCTAAGTTAAAGCCACTACCAATGTCTCCTTATCATCTCAATGGAGAAACGAACCCCTCTTTTGAGTGGACAGGGCTGCCACCTGGAGGCACCCCGGTTTTCCTACATAGTCAGTGGAAACAAGGAAGTGCCAGTGCAAGAAGGACTGCAGGCTCCAGAGATACCCGACTGGTCACACAGGACATCCAAGCATCCATTTATGCAGTCAGGTGATGGCAATTTTGGCACCTCAGTTAAGCAGAACTTCTGTGCTAGCTCCTCTCTGGGGTTAAGGATTTAATCATAGAGCAGGGTGGTTATTTGCTCCCAAACCCTCAGGGGTTTTCTCCCTAAGGCCCGGGTTCAGGCAGGACCCTCACTCCCACCTCCCCACTGATGTAACACTGTTAAATAAACCAAGATCCAATGCACTTCCACCTTCCCCCATGACCACAGGCCCCTCACAAACCCCCTCATCATCAACTCTTTTCTCTGGTCAGTACCACACTCTGACTTGTTCTGCAGAAGTCTTGGTGTTACCCAACAGCAGCAGCTTCCCATGGGGACCGGCGATGGGTGCAGCAGGGTTGTGACAGGGCTTGTGGCACCATGGTGCTGCGTCAGACCATGTGCTGGCCAACGTCAGGAGCTTTGAGCAAGAGGAAATGGCCTCACAAACAGATTTCTTGAGAAGTCAGTGGCGAGGCAGAAACAAAAGATGAAACCAAGTACCCAGAAATTCACCCCATCAGCACACAGCTGCCTCCAGCCCATCACCCCTCTCCTGCCTGGGCCAGGGGATGGTCAGCACAGAGCTGCGTGGGGCTTTTCTGTGCAATGTTCTGGGCAGCAAAGTAGCAGAGCAAGGAGGTGGAGGAGAGTTGTGGTAGGGCTTGTTGCCCCTAGCACCTCACCTGGTGTGGTGGCCAGGGTGTTTCCACCTCTGTGTCCTGGCCCTTTCGCAATACCTGGAGCAGTAAGTACCTGTTCAGCAGCAGTAAGGAGAGGAGCAAGGAAAGGAGGGAGCCTCCCAGGAGAACACAGGAGATCTTTGATGGGAATGGGAAACCCTTCAAATGTTCACATCCCATTAGAAAGCTACCATCGGACTCCACCGTTCAGGGGCATCCCTGGGAGACGCACCCAGTGCAGCCACTTCAGCAAAGGCTGTTCCCATAGAAACGTGGCTCCGAGGGTTGAGGTTTTTTTCCCCTAAATAACAAATGTGGGGAAAAGGCAAGCGTGACCATGGAATTTCCAGAATCCATGGAAACACCGTCATTTTAGCACCAATATCTGTTTCATGTGCAACATGGGGCAAATAGAGCCTGGTACCTTCACATGCTTTTAGGCTGTCTTACTCCACAGGTGACATTTTGTGCACTGTCTGTTAGGAGATGCTCTAAATGAGCAGAGATGTTGCAAGCCATCACCTGGCAAACAAATCAGTGGCTGCTTCTTTGGTTGCCCAAAGAACAAATTTCCCCATTCCCAAAATATTGGATGAGTGGAAGTTTTCCCTCAAACCTCGCAGTTTGCATAACTTAACAGAGGCCTATGGCTCTGTTCCCAGAGGAGGCTGTTTTAACCCATCTCCTTCTAGCCTGGCAGTAGGAAGCCCTCCCAGCAGGAAGCCAGCTGTAGACAACCACAATATTAGCAAAACCAGAGGGGGAAAAAAGAGCATTTTCCAAACCTGTCTCATTTTCAGTTTTCAATAAGAGTCATGCAGGACATGGATTTTCAGGCAGCCATCAGGTAAATTCACTAAGCTGGTGACAGGACTCCATTCTGTTTTACTTGCCCTACACAGAGCAGATCTTACCTTTTGTCTTCCCTGCCCCTTGCCTTGCTCATAAGTTTTCTGTCAGCACCAATTTCACCATGGGAAATCTTCCCCTTTTCCCTGGGTGGGTTTCTTCAGTTTGCCAAGGATTCTGCTTCTTGTAATAAAAAAATCCATGTGGAGATACAGAGCTGAACTCAACCCAGCCAGCAGCGAGGGCTGGTTGAGGACTCCAAACCCAGGCCTTCATTTGAACATTCACCACCACTTCTCTTCTTACAGAAGCAAAAACTTTCTCAGCTAAAATTGCTTCTTGGTGTCCCCACTTTGCCCCTTGTATGTGGAGGGTCGGAGCAGAGGCCAGATTGACCCCCTCACTAAATGGGAGAACTTCAGCTGAAGCAGAGAATGCCAAATCATAATGTTAAACCAAATAACAGACTAACTCCATCCCAGCCTCAGCTTAAGGTGACAGCATTGTTGCATCCCTGGAAATGATAGGTACTGCCATAGTGTACCACAGAGCACCAAAAAGCACACTTTACCCACCAAAGCATCCCCTCTCCAGCTAGTACTTCACTACCCTCTTACAGTACTTTCCTACATGAATTGCTCCGCTGAGCAATAATCTCACACACAGCTGTTAAGGCAAGGTTCTTCCTGTCTGTCGCAGGGTTTATGCAGCATTTCCACTGCTCCTGCTAATGCTGCAGCTCCCGTTCAAGCACCCCCTTCTTCTTCACTCACCTCAACACCTTCAAAGTCCTTCTCACACCAAACAGCTGCATCTCTGCACCCAACAGCAGAGTAAACCATTGCCAGCAGGATTTTACCCTCTCACGTCCACGCACTGTCAATGTGCAAACCCCGGTTCCTCCAGTTTGTTTGAAACCAGTCAGTGCCTTTGGAATTATTACTTCACATGGTTCGTGGATCACTCCTCTCAGCATCTCACTGGGGCTGGTTCCTCTCTCGTCACTGGCAAGCACTCTCCTTGCAGCCAGGGTCTTGGTGCTAATGCTAAAAGAGAAGGAGTTTTAAATTCCCTTTCTTATCTGTCCTGAAGATGGGATATTATGGAAATACAGAAATATAACGGGAGTGTAATACAATCAGCATGCATGGATTTGGAGAGCAAGTATCAAAACAAACCTTATTCTGAAGTACATTTACTGAGTTCTTCTTTCAAAAGGAGTGAAGATTTCCCAGCCCATCAGACCTTGCATTCTGGCAGCAGCCCTCCAGGGGGAAATCAGAACATAAGGAGCAAAATAAATAGTGTTTTTCCACTCAAAATAGGCCAACGATGAAAGCTTTATCCTCTATGACATCCATGCGGTAAAGGCAGGTGCCCAGCCTTTACTTGCCTTACCTAGAGCAAATCTTGCCTTTTGTCTTCCCTGCCCCTTGCCTTGCTCCTAGTGTGTTCAAGGGACAGTTGTGCCATTTAACTTGGCTGGTCTGGAGGTTTAATCATTCCTCAGCAAGTGCAGTCACTTCCATCAATTAAAATGCACCAGTGAAAGAAAGGTATCATTTGATTGCTGCCCCAGCTTGCGGGGTGGGCAACGTAATGCTGCCAATCAGCCCCATGGAATTTTGTTGAGAGACACTGTTTTCATCCTTTCAGTGCACTGTGGGGTCCCCTGGGGCAATGTGGCCACATCAGGACAGTGCTCTGAGACAAAAACCCTAAGGCTATGCAAACGCCTTATCTGGGGTGAGGATTTAACATTCAGTTTTCCACAATTTTTACCTTAGCCACAGCCAGAAGTGTTTGGAAAACCAGCATAAAACTGTCCTCCAAGGATGCCGCAGGACTTATTCCACAGAGGAATGAATCCAGCCACATTCAGTGTTCTGGCTGTGGAGATGTCCCTCTTGCACTGTCCTTGCAGAGGGTGAGCTTGCTGCTCCAGGCTTTGATGGGCAGGATGGAGAAGGGTTGCTCTCCAGATGTGAGCTGATGTGCCCAAGCAAAGGCAGCAGCACGGGCCTTAGCAGACTTTTCTCTTTTTCAAATAACACATCAAGGTTACGTTTTTTCCCAGCTCCATCCCATCTTAGAAAGAAGCCCCCGTGTAATTTCCATGCTAATCAGATGAAAGCTTGCAAAACACATCTCCTTCGAGCTGTAGGGGCAGGTATTCAGTTAACTCTGGGTGACCTGTGAATCTGACAGTGACACACACCATTTAAATCCGTGCAAATGAACACCTTGCCCACGCTACAGGCCCACTCTTTGCTTTTCCCATGCTGCTCACATGGGGCTGGAAACGTTCGATGAGTGAAGTCTTAGCGATGCATTTCAGCAATAATTCATGTGCTATACATAATTTAGGACCTCGCTGCAGTCCTCCCCGTAGCACACATTGTACAGCATATACACATAGGGCCAGACAGCAGCTCTAAGGAGGCTCTAGGCGTAATCCACAGTAAGAAGAGGTTTGATCCATCTTCAATTTGCACCTGCCAGATCATGAAGAGAGCTAATTGGATTAAAATATTGTAATTATCATTTCATTTATGTGCGCTAAAACCTTTGGGAAACGTTTTAAATGGCAGAAACTTTGAGGATGCAGTCTCTGAAGTCTGCTTCTTGAAAGCTTAATGCTCTCTCCCTCCTCCATTGCCTGAGACTGGAGTTTTATTCCTAGGAAGAAGTGAGCTTGATGGGTGATGTGTGTGTAGCTGGTGTAGCACACAGACCACAAAACACTGCTTGATTTGATCACGGTCATATTTATCAAGGCTACTTGGATGCCTTTGATGATATCAGTTCACAGTGAACGTGCCCAACTCTCCCTGCTGACCCTACCAAGGCAGAATCAGCTTTAGAACACCCATAAAGTGTTCTAAAGCTGTAGAACACCCATAAAGTGTTCTAAAGCTGTAGAACACCCATAAAGTGTTCTAAAGCTGTAGAACACCCATAAAGGGCTTGGCTCCGGAGTTCAATGGACACCAGTTGCAGTGGCAACTGTGGGTATGCTACAGTAACAGCCCCATGCTCTGGGGGCAAAAGCTGCTCCTGGATGCCCCAATGAGGGTAAAACCAGGAGCAGTACCCAACTCCACAGACCTGCCTCACAAGTGAGGCACACATCTCCAGATGGGGTTGGAAAACCACCTGCATGGCACATCTTCCAGGAGGAATCCACCAGGCCCC
The DNA here is from genome assembly GCA_002631895.1 of Agapornis roseicollis. NCBI lineage: Eukaryota > Metazoa > Chordata > Aves > Psittaciformes > Psittacidae > Agapornis > Agapornis roseicollis. The sequence goes on along the minus strand of NDXB01017460.1, from coordinate 189,255 downwards.
CACAGCCCAGCACTGCCATGGCCTCTGAAACAGCAGGGAGCAGGGATGATGTCCTGCCTCTGTGCTGATGGATGTCACCAAAGAGCAGGGAAACTACTCACATGTGGTGCTGTGCAATCAGTTTCAGAGAGTAATGAAGCAGAATACAAGAAAGGCCAAAAATAACTCAAACCCACGTCTCCTCACACCTCTTTTGGGGAGATAACTTTGTGTAGGGCAGCAGATTTGCTTGGCAGATTTACAAGCCAGACTTGGGTTTTCCCCACTCCTGCATCAGCCTGGATCATGTCTGAAGTCACTCCTGTCAACTTGCTCAGTGGCAAGTTCTGTGTCAGAAGATGTCTCATTAACTTCTGTATTTCTTCTGTGATGATGATTCAGGAATAAGCAGTCACATCCATCATGAGAGATAACATGCAGTGTTGCAATGCTTGTGTTTTCACGATAGCCTTAGGGCCTGCTCTGGTTTCCTGTAGAGCTGACATGGAGCTAATGATCAAGAGCAACTTTAAGCTTCACGGAATGGGCAGGCCTAAGTGTGCAGGAGTTCATGCGTTTTATGTTCATCAACAGCAGAAAGGTGGCAACAGAAGAACAAATAGCACCCTTATGAGGGGGGAAAAACTGGAAGGAAACTCCATAGTGCATTAGCCTTTGACTTGAGGACATGAGGCTTTGACAAGTCTGGTTTGTACCCAAGGTCCTGCTCATGTCGACGGTGAAGATGGGGAGCACACAAGGGCAGCTTTAGTAGCTGTGTCAGCACCTTGCATGACTATTGGCAGCCTGGAGCGTGCTGCTGACACATTTACCTGATCTCAAGGTTATGGTTTCGTTTCTGGGGCAGCCAACCCAATACACAATACAATGGATCTGATTTTCAAAGGGCAAGCACCCCACCCTGTCTGGAAACCGGAGACTTTGTAAGACACATCCTATTAGACAGGCAGAAATCAATGCCTGCTCAGGCATTACTCACCTGGAAACTCCGTCCTGTGAGTCAGCCAAGGCGCCTGGTGTACCTGGCGAGCTGGAAGGGAATCCGGTTTTGGGATTGTTTTTGTTTCCATCACCCCAAAGTTTCCAACCAGAGCTGCACAGGCGGCAGTCAGCATCGCTGGGAAACTGCCTGGCCAGAAACACAGTATGAAACCCATTTCTGGTCTCACTGCATCACATCTAACGTGTCTAAAGAACGTTTGGCTGAGGAGTTCCCTCTCCCCAGAACAACAGCAAACAAGCAAACCTCACCAAAGCAAACTGTTAAAGATCTTCTGTTCAATCCATGAGCCCAAGGGAAAGGAGAAAATCCCAAAAAGTGGAATTTACCATTACCTGTTTTTTGCTGGGATATCTCCAAGAAGGACAGCACCCAGGATAGTTGTGTAGGAGCACACCAAGCACAGTAGGCTCAGTTGCATCAGAAACAGCACTGCCGTTCACAAAGTTCCTCCAAGCTTGAAGTCAGCCATGACAGGGTCTCGACTGGATTTCTCTTCTCCAGCTGACCATCCCAGAAAACCATCTGATCTGCCCATTTCCAACAGGCATAGCCTGCTGCGGACTGCAACGGAAAACTGAGCAGCATAGTTCTTGTTAGTAGAACAAACACAACTGCCATAGATGTACACAACATGTAAAGGTATCTTACAGCCATGACTGCTTACTGCTGAATTTCCTTGCCTTGGCTGGACGCCGTGAAGGAATTTCACCCTTCCCAGGTTTAAGCCACCAATACACCTCTGTACACAGGCAGTGCAGCCTCCAGGGGCTGGAGCAACCAGCAGCTCTTTTACATCTCAGCTCAACAGGTGCTTGCCAGTTCTGTGTCCCATTTACGCTATAAATACATGTTTGGTCTTTCAGGTCTCCACACCTGAACAGTGTTGGTATAAAACTGTCTTGGCTACAAAAGACAAAGCAGGTCAATGGAAACAAAACTTTCAATGTTTAGCTGTTAAATATGTGCTAATCATGAGTTGTAACCCTTGCATTTCTATGAATCAAGGGATGTGATCTAGGTGCTTTGGAAAGGAGAGGATGGCAGCCCATCAGAACAACTGTTGTTTTAGTTTCCTTGAGACACAACAGGAAGTATCCATTTCCAAAGCCCAAAGGCTTCTGATGCCCAGCAGAGCTGCTTAGGTGAGCACCAAAGCATATGAGCAAACTGACAAAACTCTGAAAGTCAGGGATCCAGCACAGCAGGGCTCTCCCAGCATGGTTCAGCATCACTGCACTGGACCATCCAGTGGCAGAACTGTCAGGGAACCACTATATGACTGTCTGTCCCTGACAGTGGATGGCTGCAGAGCCAAAGGCTGTGAAACCTCAATGCTGTGGTATTCTGGAGATCCCAGAGCCAGCGGTGATGATTTGAGCGCTGCACTCATGAGGATACAATTGCTATAAAGAATCATCTGAGATTTATGCCATGATAACGTTTCCACCACCACTGGCTGTAGTGAGCTCCATTGCCTGGCCTCAGTCCCAGCCAGGTTCAAGGGACCATTTATTCACAGATGCAATGATGCTGTGCAGGGCAGAGCTTCTGAGCACGTGCTGCTTTGCCTCACCAATGACACAGCTTGCCTGCTGTGCTGGCTGCTGAGGGATGCTTGAACAAATCTTTAAGCATCATTAAGTCTTTAGCATGGCTTGGAAGCAGCCAAATCTTTTCTTTGTGCTGTAATGTAGCTCAATAACTTTTTTTTACCATCCTTAGCATTACTTAGCAATGAGACTTCCCCACCTCCTCTCTTTCAAGGATATTGGGCAGATTCCCAGGAGTTTGCTTCACCAGCAGTGCATTTATATACTCAGCCATGAAATGTGGCTTCTTCATATGATGGGACAGGGAAAAGAGGTAGGATGCAACTGGGATCTGAAAATAATGTTCTTTAACATAGAAAGGAAAATATGACAGCTAGAACAAGACTTAACCTCCATCTAGGGATATGGGATATGATAGGGCTATGATCCAGCTCCAAGCTGCATCAGACCCCTCCTCCTTTTCACAGGGAAAAGCCAACCAGAAGGATGAAGATGCCTGCTCAAAGAGACACAGATGGCCAGCCCTGGTCCTCTGGGCTTCAGAAAGGACACAGACACGATGAGAGAGCTGCTGTCTGCCACTCCACAGAGGCATTTCACTTGTGGTGTGAACGAGCATTGCAGAACGGATCGCCCAAGGTTAAACTGGATTGAACTGTTACAGCTCCGCTTTCCCACGTGTGGTTTAAATTTAAATGCTATACATTTCACGGCGAGTTATTAAAACCCTCTTGGCAAGGAGAACTCCTCTCTGGAAGGAAAAAAACGCTCTCCAGGTTTGCAAGCCCACAGGGAAGCCTGAAGTGAAGTTACCGGTGAGGCTTCCAAGCAGAGGCAGGGGAAGAGCCGAGGTATTTAATCAGTGGTGTGTCAGGGTGAGAGCCCTGCCGAGCAGCCTGGCCCTGCTCTGCCATATCAGCTGCTCACCAGGTTCATTGTGGTCAGTGCCATGGTCCCACGTGTTGTGCCCAGCAGCACAGATGCTTCTGGAGCAGAAGCTGAGCACCGCTCTGCACGGTGCATTTGGAGACAGCAGAACCTTCTGGGCTGGATGCATGGAAACGTTTGTGAGTACTTGTCAGGGTAAACTAACAGATAAGCAGCATGGGAGGCCTGGAAATGTCATTCTTCTGTGAAGTCCCATCCTTCTTCTGTGAAGTCTCATCTGTCCAGTTTCTCCAGTAATCTTTGCATGAGGTAGATGTAGAATGTTACAAGGAGTTTTGGCACAGGTCATGCAGAGATGAACACAACTCTCATGCACATGGATGGCCAGTTCTGTGTGGCTACTGCTCCCTGCTGGGAAAGGGAAGCCCTCCAAGAGGAACATCTTGCTCTATTGCTTCCTGAACCCACTAACTGAAAGCAAAGAACTGTAAGGAACAAAGGCCTTGTCCAAGTGTCTGTGGCAGGGCAGCAGAGCAGCAGACCTTCCTCCTGCTCCCCAGTCCAGGAGGGAACACGAAACGCCAGCCGTGGTGAGGACAGCACAGCAGACACTTGTTCTGTGCTCTCTGAGCTCTACATCAAGCATCAGAGGACTGAGCTGCAAAATGCTCAGAGCTGGTTTCTGTTCCCAGCTGTCTCAACCCAGCAGGAGCAGCACTGGCCCAGGCTGTCCTGCTCCATGCACTTCCCAAGCCTTGCACATGCTGTTGGAGCAGATGTTCACAAGCTGCTTGGGTCTGTTCTGTGGCTGAGTGGTTTTCCAGCCTGAGGTCTCCTATATCAGCCCAAGTGAGCATGGCCATCATCTGTGAGAAAATGAAGGACAAAGTTCCTGCCCTCGTCCTTATGCAGCCAGCAAGGAGATGAGGCAGCCCTGAGTGCTGCTGGCTCCACACAGCCAGGCCATGGAGACCAAAGAGCGATCACTTTGGCCACTGAGTCTTGACTGACCAACCTTAGCCACTGATTTCCAATTTAGACTTGCTGAGACTGGAAGAACACTAATATACCTCTCACCTCCAGCTGTAATTCCAAGGGGACTTAGAGGCCTGGCTACTTATGGGACTCATTGCTCTTTGCCCCATTTAAAAGCCACAGTCAACACAGGGGACTGCGGGTCAAACAGTGCTGGAACCTCGGTTTATGGAGGAGCACTGCTACTGACTTTGTGGCTATATGGGATCAGGGACTGTTGGAAGGAATGAGCTGAGGGCCAAGCTCTCAGATCCAGGCACTGGAGCCCTATGGTCAGCCAGCAGTGATTAGCTGGGGAGCACCAATCCAGCCCCGGTGTCTGAATGCACCTATTGCTGTTATTAATCATCACCAACACGGCAGCAGGCTCCGGGGCGGCCAGGGCTGAACGCAGCGCTGTTGCGGACTCGTCACCCTCTCTCCAGCACTACACCGGGCGGCCGCACGGTGTCACACTGAGCCCGGCTCCCGGTACTTAGGGGCCGAACCATCCAGCTCCAGACCCAGGGCGATGCTGCTGGGCAGAGGGCACAGGCGGGAGCTGCGTTTTGTTCTACAGGGGTTCGGTGCTGCCTTCATCCTACCCAGCCCAAAAGGCTCGGTGGCTTCACGGTGCAGCCTGTGGGCTCCAATGGGGTCGCGCAGCGTTAGAAATCACATGGAGTGTCTCACTTGAGCAGCAAGGCAGGAGCACAGGGGAGCCAGGGCTTCCTGCGGTGGCATCATCAGGGAAGCAGAGGCTGCTGAGGTGCTGGTGCTTGTGCCAAACCCCACAGACACAATGCTCCAGCACAAACAGTCCCACAACCGCACTAGGGACAAGGGCTGCCAAGAGCCTCGGGGGGAAAACGTTATCCCTGTTAATGTGCCAGGTGGGAAAGCTCTCAGGACTTGAACCGTCTGTGTTTGACTCAAATATTGTGCTTTATGTTCGAGTATGGAGGCTTTAGCATCCCTGTATTGAAATTGAGCAGAGAGTGGAGGATGGGGTAAGCAGGTGGCTGGTCAGTTCTCCCAAGTAGCAAGTGATAGGACAGGAGGAAACAGCCTCAAGCTGCACCAGGGGAGGTTTAGATTGGATATTAGGAACAATTCCTTCCCCAAAGGGTGCTCAGGCATTGCAACAGGCTGCACAGGACAGTCCTGGAGTCACCGTCCATGGGAGTGTTCAGAAACGCATAGATGAGGCCCTCAGTGACATGGTTCAGTGGTGGACTGGCAGTGCTGGGGTAAGGGTTGGCCTCGATGACTTCAGGGTCTTTTCCAGCCTGGTTGTTTCTATGATTCAGTGACTCAGTACCCACTCCCCAATGCTCAAACACTTGACCTAGAAGTACAGTTGACTCAGCAGAGGCAAACCCTGATGCTGTGAGGGCAGGTAAAGCAGGCTGGGTTACGGGAGCACTGCCTGCTCCCTGCCCTGAGCTGCTGGGCTGCCACAGGAGAAGGTTTGGGTAGGACAGCTTTGCTGCAACTTAAACATGAAACGTTTGCTTTGTTGGAAGATGCCAGATCAGGCTTTAAAAACCCTCAAAGGTCCCAATGGAGAAACTATAAAAGAGAAAGAAATAAACCTGGTAGCTGTTGGATGCCATCAGGTCACGCCCCAGCCAGGGGGTGATGGTGCAGTTTAGCACATGGCAGAGCTGAAAGGCTCATGCAGATCTGTCAGGGCAGTGCAAGGGGGCTCTGCACACCCAAACCACACCAGAACACGAGGAGCCGCGGTGGGAATGACACGGCAGAGCAGTGATGTGCTGACTCAGCAGCACAACCTCCTGCTCCTGTGGGTATGGAGCCATAGGAGAGCGGTGCTGTGCTGGCAGCTCCAGTGCCTGGGCATCCCCCGAAGGAGCCTGTGCTGGCACCTTCCACTTTGCAAACCGGTGCAGGCAACACTTAGCACACAGGGCTGCTGAAACAAGGAGATAAAACAGGTTTGGAAGGAACAAACCAAGCCGAGAAGGAAAATTGAGTGTCCTGGGAACCGAGACAGCTTGGATGTGCTTACACAGCCTGTGATCCATGGGACAAGCTGCTCAGATGCTTTCCTGAGCAGCTGGGCAGAGCCAGCCATCACCACATGCAATTAACTGCTTCATTACCATCTGAGCAAAACAAACCCATCAATCTCTGCTGCCTTTACCCAGAAAAGAGACTTACATCGAGACAAACATCATCCTCCAGGCTGCAGCCATGACCAGCAACCCCAGCCTGGCTCTCTGCAGCAGTCCTGGGGAGCAGACTTTAGGTGTCCTCCCCTCTTTCACCCCCCAGCAGTGAGCCAGTGCTCAGCATCCCCATGAACTGAGCCACCTGCAGTGTCAGCAAATACCTGCTGAGATGGAGCTTAGACCCAATGGGATGTGATGAAGATGAGAGCAGAATTCAGCCTTCAGAGGTGCACCTTGACCACCAGTGCCTGTGCTTGATGTGTCCAGTAGGTCTGGGAAGCTTTAACCAGACAAATAAAGGTCAGACACTGTTTTTAGGATGAGAAAGCAGCCTGCCAAAGGGAAAGGGAACCTATGGCACATCAGTGGCTTTCAGAGGACCAGGAGAAGCTGTGATTTTCAAGATGCAGCCCAGAGGCACTACAGGCCTCAACTTACATGGCACAACACCTTTCTTTTACAGCAGCTTAGGTGTTTCTCACAAGCTCTCTTCTTCCCACCAGCCACATCTCCAGATAAGGGTCCAGGTGACAAGCAGAGAGGAAAAGCTCCCCTGGCATACAAGAGGAATGGGAAGGACTCTCAGATCCACGGTTAAGCTTCAAAGAGTCACTAAAAACAGACTCTGGAGACTTCAGTGTCTAAGACCTTCAGTCTACTGAGAAGATTAAGTTCTGAGTACAGTGACGAAAACCGCACTTACCTCTGTGATGAGGCGCAAGTGATTTATTAAAGGGATTATTCCTGGTTGGTTGAGATAGCAGGATGGGATGATCCAGTCTTGTGTTTCCAAGTCTTCTAATAAATTCTTCTGTAGGATGGAGATAACGTGCCTACAGTGATGACTTCAGCATTACCTGTGTGACGGCACGCTAGCCTGCTGGCATTGTGGTTAGCAGGGGAAGCTAAGGGGCAGTGTGCAGTGTGTGGGGCTGAGGGGAGAATCACTATACAATATCCTATAGGCTCCACTACAGCACAGTATTGCAACGGCTCTGCTGTGGGGATGCCCAAAGAAATGCTCACAACAGTGCCCTCAGCCTGAACATGTCTGTAGGAAGCAGAATTGCCCATAGGCTGAGGCAGGGGTTGGGCAGAAGTGGTGCAGGTCCAGCAATCTGCTCCCTTGGGCAGGGGAAGGGCCCAGCTCCCCACTCCAGCCCCATTGGGCTGAGGTGCTCTGCTGGGTGAGAATATGAATAAATCCCTTTGGTGTAGGATGTTTACTTGCCTCTTCTGTTGTACCTCATGTAAGGTCTGTGCAGGGTTGGCCACTGTGTCCCATGCCTGGTTCCTCAGGCAAAAGTGCTGCCTGCTCTGTGACGGGGGAAACTGAGGCACAGAAGTGATTTTGGAGCCTGATGCAGTGCCCCTGGAAGTGGCTGCAGAGGCCCTGCCTGAATCCCAAACTGACCTAATTCACATGGGACATGACTCACAGCTCCCCAAGTCTCAGCTCGCGCCCTTCATCGCCCAGGGCACAGTTCCAAGGGCTGTGAAGGCAAACGAAGCAGAAGGATCGTTTCTTCCTTAGCTGCAGGCTGGGCTTGGGAAAGCAGTGCTTTTACAGCCCCAGTCCTGCTCAGCTCCCCATGTGGCACACTGATAGATAGTACCCACAGACCAGCCTGGTTGTTTGCAGGAGTGACGCTTTCAGTGTGACACCAAGTATTGACAAGTGCTAAGGAAATCATAGCCAGCTCACAAGGATGGGAGAACTGCTGTTGGCAAACTGGGAAGCAATTCCTTTAGCTGATTATGAATTGCACGTAAGGAAATTTTTGTGGTAAGGGAATCTTCCTTCCCCTTTAGACGCTGGGCTCACAAATGACAGCGTTACTTCCCCCTGCTTCCTTTCTCATCATCAGAAGCTTAGAATGGTTTGGGCTGGAAAGGACCTCAAAGCTCGTCCAGTTTCAACCCCAATGCCACAGGCAGGGACACCTTCCACTAGATGAGGTTGTTCAAGGCCAGGTTGCTCAACCTGGCTTTGAATACTTCCATCTTCCCTGTGTTTTATTACCTTGTTATAGATTCTACTGATCTTAAGGAGAGAGTTCACAGAGCTGCGAGTTCGCTCTTTCAGCAGCTGGCCATCCACACAAGAATCAGCCTCTTCTTCCTCATGCATTCAAGTTGGCTCAACTTTTAGCTGTTGGCTCCCATTAGACACTTGCCAGCCAGATGGAGGAGCCCTGTTTATCAGTTAGTGCACAGCATAGGCATTTACAGGGCAGTTGTGCTGTATGTGCAACTAGTCTTCTCTAATACACTCAATATATTGCAGCCCTGAGGATATCCAATACCTTAGTCATTCCCATGGCTTTCCCCTCACAGTGAAGCACTCCAGAAACAGTTTCTAGCAGCACGCCAGCTCAACACCTTCCCCTGTTCAGCCACATCTTCCTTTTTGGCAGGTGCTTAAACCAGTTTATAAATACCACAAATAAAGCAGCCCTGCAGAGGCTCTCAGAGCATCAGCGCTGAACCCCAGCAGCACACGGAGCAGCAAAGGAGATAGGATTTGGCAAGAAGCAATTTCCTCTGGCAGCTAAAGCCCTGACAGCATCTGAGCCTTGGGAGGGCACTGGAAAGCCTCCAGGAGCAGCAGAGAGGGTTTCATCACACGGTGCTGGTGTGCTCCGTGGCTCCCGAGCTGTTTGTGTGCAGGGGAAGAGATTTGTAATGGCTTGGTTTAGAGTGGGTGATTTTTCTGTTTAAAACCAATCCAATAGGAATGATTGGTATTTATTCGCACGAAGCAATTAGATCATATTATGAGGATTATTTGTTGCATGAATGGGAATTTGAGATTAAGAAATTAACACTTTTTTCTTTTCATTTCTTACTGCAGCAAGCAAGGAGAAAAAAGGCTTAGAACTATCATCAATGAGCAGAAACCAGCAGCCTCTCTGCGTCCCCTGCTCCTGCCAGGGATGAGTGGATTTTCCCTGGAGCTGCTTGAAAATGCCCTCAATGCAAGAGGTAAGACAACATCACTTTCCTCCTGGGATTTGGTTTTAGCAAAACAATGGGCAAACAATCCCCTTGGGCTGTGTCCTTTGGGATGGTGGCTCCTTCCTTCTCCCTTCAGCCTGGCCAGGGTTCCACTGCTGCTGCCCCACCAGCTCCCAAGTCACAGCTCAGGGCTGCATCCCTGTAGGCTTGTCCCTTGGGGTGGCTGGGTCCCACTCTCTACTGGAGTGATTGTAGTAAGCACCACCAAGTCTCTAAGCCTGCCTACGTTACACTTTACACCTGCCTGCTTTACACCAACTGATTTTTGGTTTCTTTACTGCAGTAACGACTATGCTCTTGTTCCAGTGTCAAAAGTTGTGTGGCAGCAGCATTTAAATGTAAACCTGCTTCCAAAACCTCAGCTTTTTGAGACTGACAGTAGTCAGAGAACCAGCCATGTTTCAAATGCTGTCTATGGGACAGAAATAGGGAAGTATTTTCCGTGAGACTAGAGTCTAACTCCAATATTATTCCTTTAAAGAGGAAAAAAAAGTAAGAAAAAAGGCAGAAAGGAGAATGTGAGTAACAAACTGATGGAGAGAATCTCTTCAGTACAGATGGGCAAGGTTTTCCTACTTTGTTCTTCAGAACAAGCTGATGTCCTGTCCTGAAACAAACTCAGACCTGTGGCAATCAAGCGCTATGATATTGTCACTGAATGAATTTGTGGCTGCTTTATATTCTTTTCCAACACACCTGGGCCAAATTAGTTGAATTTCCGTATTTGAAGGGAGCTTCTTTACATGGGGAGTACAGCAGTTTGCTTCACTGGTTTGCAAAATGAGGGAAGACTTTACTTCTAGGCAAAGACGAGCTCCAAACACTGCCTTAAACTTTCAGTATTTGTTCCCTGCTAGAGAGCCCATTTCCTTCATTGCATCCACATTACCCTTTCCACTAGCAACAAGGACTCCTTCTAGACAAAAGCAGACAGTTCAAAGACTGACATCCAGGACTTTTGGCCACTTGGGGTTCCATCTCCCAGCGTTTGAGAGTCAAGGGATCACAGAGTAGTTCCCTTCATAAATATAACTTGAAAAAGTGATTATTTTTCTGTTAATTTCCAGCTTTCTGCAGACAAGCCAAAGAAAGTGGAACGAATTTAAAGAAACAAGGCCAAAATAACCCCGTACCAGCAGGTTTTACTGCTGTACAATAAATGTTGTGTGCTAATGAAGCATCAATCACAAATGGTCTTGGATAGAAAAAACAGGTATCTGTCAAATGCCTCAGAACATGATCTCAGATGCCCCCCAACACAAAGGGAAACGTTATGGTACACATCCTTTGCTAATAAAGCCCAGACAGTCTTGCTGCTGCTCATGCTCTTGACAGGCAACTTCTCAGGGCTGAGGATCTATGTCTGGGACAGCCCATGGTGCAGCTGCCACCCCAACCCTGAGGGATGGCTTCCTCCAAACAGCTTTAAAAGGCTGAGGCACTTGAGCATCATTTTCAGACACATCCTCTAAGACTGATGTTTTACAGGACATCAGAGAGAAGACAGCACAAATGCTATTCAGGACTATTTCTTCTCAGCATCTTCCCCCAGTACTGACCAGCCCATTGGTACTGCAGCCTAATTCCAGCTAAAAACCTGAAAGTTGGCCACTGCTCAAATATTACCTAGAAAACACTTACCTCAGCACTCTCCCTGCTGCTGTTTCATTTCTTCTTCATTATTAACACAGTGAATAAAAGTCATGGTGCTAATAATGTTTTACTCCTCTGTGAACAGCTATGTAAAAGTGCAAAAATAGATTAAGTCTTTCTACAGTAAGACATGAGTTTAGTACCTGGCATGGGGTTGTTTGCAGAGAATAAATCTCTGCAATATCTAAGGTACTTAGAGCTAAATGCTGGCTGGTTCTGCCATTCCCGGGCACCATGGTCCCTCACATCATGGGCTGTGTCAGGCATCTCATGCTCATGAGAAAGAGCAAATGGCAGCATCACTCAGCAACTGGACACAAGCAACAGACCCTTTGCAGCTACCCTGTGCCTGGGATCAGTGGAAGCAGCAGGCAGGAGGCCTGAAGTCCCCACTGTTGGCTGCATCAACTTTGGATGCAGGAGAATTCTCTCCTCTGCAGACAAGCTCAGTCACAGACTTAAAAGGCTGGCGGGTCTTTGCAGAGAGAAACTGAGAAGACAAATCAGCTTCATACCTTTGAGTGAAACATGTGGGAAGCTCATGCTTTACACTTCAGAGCCTTCATGTTTAGTGAAAACAAGAAATGAAATGAGTTCATGAAAGACTAATTGCCCAGTTTGTTTTATGCATGAGCCCCAGCATTCCTAACACATGCAGTTACAGCTTCTTTTCAAAGAGACCAATTACTTCATTAAAACATCACCTTCACACTTGCAGATTTGCTATAACAAGTCTTATCCGCATCATCCTTTTGGCCTAATATTTTGCCATTTTGTTTTTGGGTTAGGAGCAAAGAAGAGAGCCAAATAAATCAGTCTTTGCAGTACTGTAAGTTACTAACAGCTATTAAACCCCAGGATTTAGGATCCACCCTTCCTTCTCATTAAGTAAAGGACTACTGCAGGACTTCTAACCCCTTGATGCAAGACCCATGGCAGCTCAGGCAGCCAGAAAGCACCATTGTGGCAGGATGGTCTTGCAGGTACAAGGACACCAAATGAAGGTTTGAAAGGAGTCTGTGCCTGGGAATTCAAAGGGCAAGATCAGATAGCGATAGGGATGAAAGCTCCTTAAATTGGCTAATATTTCACTATCTGGAAGATACCCAAGGAGGCCATGTAAGACACCAGGTTTATGCACAGCAAAAACTGAAAGCTGGGTAATGGGATGGGGGTAAAGGGTGAAAGAGAAGAGAAAATAGCTAAAGAACCCTCAAAAGGAAGCCTACAGAGATTTCTTCCAGACAAGCAGTGTAATTAAAGCAGAATTCAGCAATATTTTATCATCAGAAAACAGAGTTCACAGGAAGCACCTGACTGTGCAGCATAAATCTTTGTGACAAATAAAGATGTTTGAGTGATCACAATCCCTCTGACGAAGCAGAAAGCAGAACCCTGCGTCCCTGCCTGTACAGGGCTGGAGTGCTGCAGTCTTGGCACTGGGGGAGTGATGCTATCGGGGGTTGCCACGGAAACTGGAGGATGCAGACCCAGCAGCTCTGACTTTGCATGAACAACAGGAGTTCAGCTGGAGTCTGGTGGTTTCCCCTAGTGCCCAGGAGGATTGTGATGGGGCTGTATCTGAAGCTTTTCTACAGTCAGGTCTCCCACTTCCGCAGCCCAACCTTTCATATCCCCTCGCCGTTCACAGGCACAACCACACACACACATACAAACCCCTGCTTTGTAACCTCCTGGGTTAGGCAACACAAAAGTCATTTTCCTCACCCGCTACTTCCTTCCAGGTTCCTCCTCACAGAGCTGCTATGTGACAGCTTTTAAGTATTTCTGAGTTGTCTGGACAGGGGTATAGCCTGGAAGCAGAGGGGATGTTTTTATTGGTGTTCCTTTCATTGCAGAGGGCGCCCATATATCCCATCTGCCTTTACCCCCCCTGGAGAGAGCAAGAAACGCTGTGTGACTTGCACAGATTTAGAAAGGATCACTTCAGAGCTCACTGTGATTTTGTTTTTTCCTAAAACCAGCTTTGATTCAGAGGGGTCACGCAGGAGGCTCCAACACCAGGTGAATTACTGCCACCTTTGGCAACGTTGATCTTACCTTATTATCCTGTATTGCTCCTGTTGTCATATCCCGAACAGGACAACTGCTGTGGAAGGCACTGCTGTAGTCTGGAGAAAAGAAAAGCCCTCCTTCCCCAGCTCTGAAGTGATATAAATTTAATTTAAAAAGTCCCTTTAGGATGAATTTCTACTGTTCATTTATTTATGCACACCTTAAGGTGCACTATTTCCCATAAACATTAAGTATATTAATTCAAATGCAACTTTAAACATATGTGGAGGCTTCCCATAGAATTTTCCTGTTGCTGCAGCACCAAAGCTGAGACTCTCTAACCTCTCAGAGCTGTTATGTGGTTTTTCTCCAGTGAAATGGCATCCCAAAGCCATGCATTAAGTCCTTAGGAAATAAAGTTAATTGTAAAACCTGCAACAGTTGTATCTCACACACAGAGCAGAAAAAATCAGCACTGGGCATTTATGCTTCGTATGAATAACTGTGCAGCTATTTTAACTGCAGATTTGTACTCCCCACAGGAAAGATTATGCAGATGTGACAGGGGCAGATCAAACATGCCTCACACGTGAAGCGGCCGCTGACACAAGATATTTTGGGAAGGGAGATTTTCAGCCAGTGGCAACAGATAGCAGGAGGCAGTGAATGACAGGCTAGTGCTCCCGCTCTGATTTACCACCCCTTCCCTATACGGGTGACTTCCATGTTCGAATTCAAACTTACTTCTTTCACATTACTTTGCAAAGCGAGAAGGACCCAAGGCCAGTTGGTTTGACAGGATGGCAGCTGTCACTCCATGTAAACAGACCCCGAAATGAAAGAGCAATCCAGCACGTGGAAGTAGAAAGTCCTGACACTTTAATTATCTGAAGAGATTACAAGATGAAAGCCTTCCTTGAGGCAAATGTGTATTAGTATTGATATAGTCGTTGTGCTTTTCAGTAAGAGAAATAGGAGTCTGTATTTACATAAGAAACTATAGTGTCTGAGATCTTTAAATATCATATTTATGGAAATGATTCTGAATTACAGCATTTACAAAATAAAAACAAGCTTGAATAAATATTTAGTCCATTAAATAAGATTTTCTTTTTTCACAGAAGCAACTTTTTGTGCATATTTATTTCACAATTGAAGTTTGTTGTATTTTTTTATCCTATAAAAGAAGCATTAAATTTGTTGTTTATTTTTTCTTTATTTTTCTCTAAAAATAAACCTGCAATAATCATTGCAATGTGAAGCCTGAGATTTAAGCCTGAATAAGTATCATTGCTTGCACCACATGACCCACCTCCCACCAATCACCCAACTCCACACCTTTCCAAACTCTGGTGAATGCCAACACTCCAATTCAAGGAATCCATGGGAAGGATTTCAGGGAAATAATAATAAAATATAACTAAGGTGAGGATAACGTATCGTAGCTGACATTGTCTACAAACAGCATCATAAGGCTTGTGCATTACACATAAACTAAGTGAAGCTGTTTTATCTGGTTCAAAACGACAGTAGTGCCAAACTGTTGTACCCTTATATGGCTCATTAACACTGAATAATAAACCACTTAACAAAGGGAATATCCCCTGAAAAATAAATTAACAAAGAAAAATGCAAAAACTGGCCAGTTTTGCTTCATCATTTTGAATGACAGCCCCTCTCGAGTGCGATACTGCAAACAACATCCTCATCCTTTTTTGTATTTATCACTTTGAAACACAGTGTGTATCACTGCAAGTCAGGAAAGGGGATATAGCAAAGAGCTCTTGATCTCATTTCCTCTGTAACCACAGCACACACTATCTTGCTTTTCATGTGGCTAACTCAAAGCATGTCCAAACGCCTTTGAAACCTCAGTGCTCAGGGTGCTCTTACTGCAAATACTTTGTGCAAGATCATAGCATGAATCCATGAGTCTTATTTCTTTCCCCTTCAAGTGGAGATGAAAACTAATCCCTGGTGTTTCAAATAAATACAAACGTCTTCTGAGTTGTTAGCATGAGTGAAGTAACAGTATGCAATATTTTACACAGTTACTCTGCCAAATGTGGACAAGAAGTACCCTTCTCTGGCTGACTGTTCTGTAAGACCTTTTGATGTATCACTACATAGTTGCCTTTTAAGAACCATTTAAAAAACTCAATACAGGAGAAATAATTTGTCACATCTACTGAATTTTGCTGCTAAACTCTTTCAAAAATACGTATTTTAATATTTGGTAACCTGAATATTTGGTAACTGAAGTTTGTTAAGTTTTAAATACTGATATAGAAACCAAACCTCTTGGTCTGGCTTTTATTCATGGGATTTAGTATAAATTATGCAGATTATAAATACTCCCAAAAGCCCAAAATATGGAACTGGAAGTTGTAAAACTGAACTTTAGAAGATGACTTGGAGTTATTGCTCTGCTCAGTACATGAAAGGCAACAGAAATATACTCCTTCAGGACCTTCAGTGCTCCCTATGTGATTCACAGAAGATTTTGCCTTTGTAAATGTAGATTTGAAATCGCTTTCCTTTAATTCTAGCACAGGTAGCAAAAATCTAGTAATGGGAAAGTTAAACCGCAGCAGGAGGGAGAGCGCTGACATCCACAGCCATGCTGGTATTCTGGTGAGCACAGAAGTGTCTGAGCTTCGGGACTGATTTGCTGGGATGGACTGGTTAACTGGCTACTCTGTTCCTAGTAAGATAAGCAGCAATGCTTGTTCGATCCTTGGAGCCCTATTTCCTTCCACACAGTGCATTTGTTCTGCATATGGCATCGTAACATTAATGTTATAAATTCATGGAAGACTGTACTTTAGCCTTAGAGCTACAGTCGCTTCATACTTCCCTTTAGCAGCTTAGTAAAATGCAATAAAAACTGTCTGTACAAAATTTATAATAATGGATGTCAAAGCCTACATGCCCTCATGGGATCTCTCTTTCAAGTTAATTCTTGGCTTAGGTCAAATATATCAGTTCGTGTAAGACTCCATGACACACCAGTGGTTTAATAAATCAGATACCAGCTTTGTCACTATAGAAAGGAGTGACATGGAACACGTAACAGTGAGTGCAAACACGGACAGGCTTCATCTGACCATAACGAGGTAATGGAGCAGAGTGGGAGGAACAGCGGGAACAGAAGATCTGAAAAACAAAAGGGAGATTTTGCTTTAGTTCCTTGTAAGGGCTGGATGGCACAAAATGGATTTCAAGAATGGGGAGAGAAGATGCTGCTGGACTTTCGTGTACTGGCAACACCACCCTCCTCAGCACAGCAGATGAAAGCCCTCTGCAGACATTCACAGCCCAATAATCAATTAATCCGACTGTGCTGAGCCTCTCTGACACAGGTACCCAAGCAGTGCCATTAGCCAAGGCAGGCCTGTCTGGCTCTGCAGGTCACAGAGGAAGGCAGCTCCACCAGAGATGAAAAGCAGCATCTCTCTCCCTTGGTTTTAAAGAAAGGCTAGGAGAATACTTGTGATGTGTGTGTAATCTCCAGAGTTCCTGCTCCTCCAAGCCCACTCCAAAGTTAACAAAAACAGCTTCTCCACCCTCCTCATTTTTAAGCTGTGAGGGAGCCAGCAAGCGGAACAGGACTGCAGATCTCTGGCTTCCTGAGGCACATGACTGCTTTTTAATTCCTCACTCCCTCTTCCTCCCCCACAGACTCACAAAGCAGCAGCTCTACACACCGCAGTCTGCCTGCAAAGGCTTAAGAAGAAAGCAAAGGGACACCATCCCTGCAGCTGAGCTGTGTACCACCCCTCGCAGTGGAGGCTGCTGCTGCTCATGAAAGCCTACAGCAGTAGCTCAGAGTGCCTTTGGATCTGGGGTGTTTGTTCCAGGGTCTCAACAGGGAGTTCTGATTTTTAGCTGAGAAGTGCTTATTGCTGTATAAAAGTCAAAACCTCCTCCCCACTTTCTAAACATAACAGTCAAGACATATGAAACCACTTGTGATTGGAGAACCCTATGGAAGTGCACACAATCTTCTGCACAGCCGAGTTTTGTTGTATACATGAATTTGCTCTTCTCTTTGACAGACTTTCCCACTTGTTTGACTGAGTCATTACCTTGCCACAGCTCCGACAGTGGTGCTTCCTGCGAATGACTGTGAAAGGAGCCTTGCATGCAGTGCAGTAGCTGCAGACTTCATCTGGAACCCAGTCAGGAGGATCTGTCAAAAACACAGCAGCAAAAGGGAACATAAATCAAAAGGGAATAAAACCAAACATGCAATTACCAAATCCTCAAGGGACTAAGGAGAATAAAACGCAACAGCAGCTGCTTTCATTTGAGCTTCTCAAGGTGCTTTGTGAACAGCTGGGAGAGATCAGGGTACCCAGGAAGGCTCAACTCCCCCTTTTCTGCCAGGCTCTCACCTTTGGGCCAAGCACGGCAAGCACTGAAACAGAACACAGCAGCTTTGCAGTCAAAATGAAGTATATTCTGTTCAAATGAAAGTGGCAGGGAAAAGGAGATAAGCAAAATGAAGTATAAAGACAAGAAACCATTAAAGCAGAGCTGGATCACAGGTGTTTTTGTCAATGCACCCAATGCATCAAAACAAGCTTAGAGCTGAGATCATTCCCAGCCTCTTCAGCCCTCCCTACAGAAAGGCTGACTGCTTTTCTGCAATTATGCAAGCAACCCTACAGATAATGAACTCGAAGCCTGATTACTGACTGCTAAGCTATTAGGACTCTTACTGGAAGTCACCAGTAACTATAGCAAAACCACAAAATCAAGTGTACAAGACTTAGCAGAGAAAGAATTTGACCATTATCCCAAACAGCATGTTTCAGTTGTTTATTTCTCCTGTGAGCTCTCTAACCTCTCATTAAAGCCAAGCAGGGAAACAATTTGGTTTTGGCAAAGCAGAAGGTATTAGGCTCGCTTCTGTTGAGATGCTTCTGCTAGCGACAGGCTGACATGACCTCAGTGAGTCTAAAATTACAAGCATAGAAATGACATAGCCGATTGCTTAACTAAGTTGTTAAAAATCTAATGAAGGGCAAAGCAAGTTTTATCTAAGAGGAATCCAAGGACACAGCAAACACAACTGCTGGATGTTATTTGCTCAAGTTCCCTATATGCATCTTCTCTCTGAGTGTTATTTACAGTATGCAACCCATGCAATTGCTGATTTATAAACCTGACAAGCAAAATCCCTGCCTCAGGAAGCATATTATCAAGCAACAAAATATATGGTGCAGTTAATGCAAAGGTCAACAGGGCTACAGCTACAGGCAGAGAGAAGATAATTAAATGAAAAATCCACTACATTGTTCAAACATAACCACGACCAGTTTTCCTGTGTCTGTCATATTGCAATGTTGTCAAATGAAAAGTACAAAGGAGCTAGCATTCAGTGCAGAAAATGTTCAAAAAGCAGATTAATAAAAAACAAAGAGAACTTTGAATCTTGACTCAGCTTTTACAGGCTCCTCTGAACTATTTTGGAAACTCAAGTAGTTCAAAGAAGCAGTCTTTCACTTAATAAACAATCTGGTCTGATAAAGATCACAACTGTAGGGACAGCAACCAAAACCAGTCTGTGTGCAAAGAGATAACCGATGTGGTGCAAAAAGACCCAGAGATTGCACAGAGCAGCTTTTACCTCATCCCTGAGACCACTTCATGAGAAAAGGTTCTGTGGGGACACAAGGGTACAAATTCCTACTTCAAACGCAGGCTCCCTTCAGCAGCAGGAAGGAGCAGGACTGCTGCATTAAGTCAAAGCATAAAGAGCAAAGAAACCAAGATGCTTTCCTTTCCAAGTCTTGCCCTTCTCTGTAAGCTCACTAGCTAGTACATAGTAAGTGAAACTTATTCCTAATACTAGTTTAGGATGTTGATTTTGAGAGCTTTCCTGATTCACAGGAATCTGATCTGAAACCATGGCAAATCTGATGGCCTTGAAGCATCTCCATGTTCTCCATCCAGGAAGCTCCTTAGGTTATCACATATAAACTAAACACAGTAACTGGGCCAATAATGATATTTCTGTTTAAAACCTGCTGTTAGACTACCTAGCTATGATTATGTTTTTCAGGGATTTAACTATCCCATTGATATTTACTAATTAAGACAGCAAAAATCAGGAAGTTATTCAAACTCTATGCTATTGGATCTCCCTCCCAGATGAATGCAGAGCTGATGGCAGCAGGTTTGGTAAGATGCTTACTTTGCTACTGATGCTTTATTAACTGCATTATCATGTGGGCTACCATGTTCACTTTTACCTAGTTTCTGATTTTAATATTCATAGAAAAGACACAAAACACAGGCTGCAACACGCCAATATGAACTGCAACTTCTGCAGCAGCCAGTGCCTTAATCGCTCTTTTTCTTAGATCTTGATTAGTCCAGACACATCATAAGCTAACGCAACTCCATCACAAAGACACTGGAGCTCAGCAGAAACCATCTTTCTACTCAGGTATTTACCATTTAGGTTTTGTTTCATTTTTTCTTCTGTTATTGCCCTTGAGGTGCTACGTTGAAAAAATTATTTGTTTAATTGACCTTGCATGGTTTTATCACCAGTGCCAAATGAAAACTGCACCCCCTGTGAGAAACAGCAGATTTCTTTTGATAAATAGCAGCCTTATAAACTCATGATAATCCTATAGCACATAGCTCATAGTTCACGGTTACAGAATTACTTGACTGTCAGATGAATTCATCAGAAAATTGTATTTAAAACTGCATTTAAAAAAAAATCACAACTTAGTGGTACTCAATGCATAAAACCAGTATAACCCTCTCTACAGAATGTTCTCCCACATTAAAGGGACTCTCTCCACCTCCACGTTGGTATCATGTCGGCTGATTCACTAAATGAATACATCAGCGGAGTGAACTAAAGGGCATGTGTTGCCCCAGTGAGTCAACAACATAAGGCCCTTTGACAGGGCTACATGACCAGCCCTGTACCCCACTGGTTCTGGGGTTTAGTGCCCTCCTAGCATTCCAATTGCTGTCACCAAGATCTGCTGCACTGCAGCACACCCCCAAATAGTAACACTTAGTTATATAACAGCTTTTAACATTCAAAACACTGTACAAACGTTAATTGCTTTGCTCCTCATCACCCAGCTACAGTCACTAAGCGTGTCGGGAGAAATCAGGAGAGAAATGTCTTGCCCAAAAATCATACAGCAGTGCAGCCTTGAAATAACATTCAAAATAATAAACTTTGGGCCATTAGTCCTATGCCTTTGCTTCCAGTCATGACTGAAAACGTCCTTACACTGAATACAAACACAGAGACTTCAATTTGAGAGTATGCACTTGGAAATTAAAGGCAATCCTGGCTGGAGCCAGTGTGCTCACATTGGCAAGAAGGATGAAGCCCTGAACGACTCAGTCTCTCTGAGCCAGTGCGAGCCCCGGTGGCAACAGAATCCCACTCTTTGGTTCCCCTCACAAGCCTCATCTCACTCAACCTTGGGAGCAGCCCTTCTGACTTAACATATATTAATGATTGAGTCATCAGGCTTTTTATAGAACAGGTTTTTGAAACACTCTCTGAAGAGCAGTCTCATGAGGGGATAAAGCTTCAATACAAGGAGCGGAGTGAGTTACAAATTAAACCCTTAGCAGGAGCCTGAAGACATGCTGGAAGCAGGGCAGCAGCATTTCACCCATAGGCTTTTTATGTTATAGTCCTTCTCTGGGCTACACTGCTCCATTAGCTCTGCATGCAGCAGCAAATGGAAACATCCAGTCTCTACAGCACTATCTGCCTGTGCTTCAGGGATGTGTACAAGGAATAGAGGGAAAACCTTGTTTGTGGGCTAACTGGCCCATTGCTTTATCATGCAATGTGAGTTAAGAGAAGACTGCTGGGAAAAGGATGAAGACCATTGCACAAACATCAAAGAGGAGGAGAGAGGGAGGAGAGAGGGAGGGAAGGGATTAACAAGACAGAAAGACTGCAGAAATAAATTTCAGGAAGAAGCATTAAAAGTATGTGCAGGAAAAGAAACAAGTATTTAAATGAATGAGAGACAAGTTTAGAGAAAGGAAAAGGCACAAGATAAAATTAGGTAGGGCAAAGACTAAAAAACACATTTTAAAAGGAGAAACAGTATTGCTAACTCGTAACTATTAAAAGAGTCTGGCATAATGATCGCTCATAAAGCATGGAATTTTACAGTCTTTTTTATTTGTTTTACACTGCAGTTTTTACAATTCACCTTTACATGTCTATGCAACCTCATCAGCTGAAAAAGTTCTCTTTAAAGAGTTAAAAATCTCACATAAATCCAAGATGCTGGAGCCTTAAAACACCCATAATCATGATTAAAAAAGTATCATGAGACACTGTAAACTGGTAAAAAGCACATGTGAATTCATGTTGCTTAAGTATGTGCAACAGATCTATTGCTGCTTCATCTAACCCTATGAAAAACAAGAACACAAGAGGAAGAGAGCCTGGACCCAGGTCCATCAATAGTGTTGACTGAAACAAAATTAGACCAGAGAGCTTTAGTTCATTCAGTGGTGCTGAGAAATGAGGAAACTCAGGTGAGGAGGAAACAATCTCCACAGTTGCTGGAGCTTGCAGAAAGTTTAATGTGGCAGATCTAGACTCTGATACAAAACAAACCAGAAAACATGCACACCACTGACAGCTGATGAAGAACAGCTATAAAACCCTAAGCTTGCGCACTGTCGCCAGACAACTGGCAGAAAAGACCCTTTCTACATCTTTTGTTTTGATCAAATATTCCTAATGCAGATAGGTCCTCCTGCATCGATGTGCATTAGGGTTTAGTGCACTTCAATCATAACCCTGATTATGTTTTTACCAAGCTAACCTGAAGAGGGCTGTTCAGCAGCCTGTGGAACTCACACTGCTACAGCCGTCAAAATGCATTACCCTCATAACAGCAAAAAAGGTCAGATGGGCTTGCTGGAGCTCTTCTGATGAAAACAAGAATTCTCACAGTTTTAGCTCAGGTGATGTGACTTTACCTCTCACTTCAACTGCTACAGTAAGATGAACCTTTTCGTCCCTTATCACACAATTTTCCACATGTCATTCTGGTTAATCTGTGACTTTCATATAAGATTTTTAGGAGGCAATTGTAGCAAAGTAATCTACCCTTGCTCAGTAAATTCACTGTTCAGTACAGCTGGCTTCAACTTTTTCAATAGAAATTAATTTTCTGCTTCAAAAGTATTGTTTGATGAAAATTTCAAGGGCAAGGAAGAAAACAGGCACAGACTTAACAGCTTCAAGCATAGCTTTTACCAGAGAGCTTTCTCAGCATGGAGCTTCTGTGCAAATCTAGGCAGGTTTCACCGACGTATGGAGCTCTGCAGACTTGAGCTCAAGTATCTGCTCTGTCTGATTCAACACAACCTTGGATGGCAATGTCCTTTGTCAGTTCTATACAAATACATGATGAGCAGCTCATTCTTTAGCCAAAGTAATTATTGATGCAAAATGGAACAACTGAGATAGAAAACACTGACTTCCACTGGGATATGGTTCAAATCTTTACTTCAAATCAGAGGGATTGCAGACTTGGATCTTCCATACAAACATTACTAGGGGTCTTTTTCTGTAAGAGCTACAAACCAATATGAACTAGAATCAAGTTAATAATGTAGACCTACATCCTATACACAGGAAGAACAGTCAATATATGTATTTTCAGGACAGACTAATACAAACCTGATCAAAATCCCAGTTACGTCATTGTGGAGCCGAATAAACCTGTGCTTTAAAGTAAAAGCACAGTACTCTGAGACAGTTCTTAAAAAGCAAGTCAGATCAAATGAATGCAATACAACCTAAAACATGATCAAAATTTGACAAGTTTACATGTACGATTCAATATGTCCAGTTGATCGTAAAACATTGCCTCAATATGGAGAACTGGATGCTAGATTCTTCTCTTGCACAGAGTAGGCAGAGCTGCTGAATAAGGAAAGAGTAAAAACTTATGTGGACAGAATAGGTTTGGCCATTGAACTGTACAACAGTTTAACTTCTTTTATTGAGGAGGTTCTGCTGGTCATCGTTATAAATAATAGATTAGCCACTGGCATATAGAGGAGGAAAAACCCCTGCAGTATTCTGCTAGAGTTGACAGCTAATTCTAGAGTCACCGTGATTAGATTCTGCACATACAGACAGTAGCATGGGTGGGGTTTTTTGACCCTGTGACTTCTTACTGCAACAAGAGCTCAAGCCTTGTGAATATAAATTACTGAATTATGCTGCTGATTGGAAAGCAGAGAGGACTTGTGGCTAGACTAAAGTGGGTGGGCTGGAATATTATGAGATGGAAAGGGATCAAGGAAAAAGAGCATGCTGTTGTGCAGCAAACAGATCCTAACACCATTTGGCACAAACAGATATTTGTACTGGCAGCCACAGCAAATCCATTATGGCTGGAGTTATAACCAGGTGGTAGCAAGCAAGGCAGTTCCATACGGATGCTAAGGGGATAAGGAGTGAAGATGAATGTATGGTTGCAGAGAGAGCCAAGATGCTACAGCAAGTATTTTCATAGAGCACCAACAGCTTCATAATGCTTTCTGGTTTTCTTTAAAAAAATCTTCTGATGCTTATGCTCAGCCAAGAAACGTAAATCACTTTCTTAGCCCACCATGATACTGACCATTTAAAACATTTAGTTTCCTTCAGTCACTACAGATGAATCTTCCTGAGTAATAAATTACCCTAAAACACATGTATGGTCAAGCCCCCAGTTTTCCAAATTTCACTATTAAAACTCATCAAGCTCACAAAGATAAACATAATGCTCCCAAATATGGTGAGCAAGGACTTACGCTTGATCGCATTTACAAATTGATAAAGAAATGAATACATGAAACCTCTTATCAAGGCCGAAAAAAAAAAGCTACTCTGTGTGTGTATATCTGTGCATATATACAGGAACCTGTTGACAAATACAAAGCAAGTTTTGTGCTGGCGTTAGAGATGTGATACCAGGCACATAAATGGCAGAAGTACAAATAAATATGCTTCCTCAAAAATGAGCATCAGGACAGCACAGATGAGCGCATCCATCACAGGCTCATCTGTACTCTCAAAAATGCTTTTGTTTTGGAATGCCAATTTATCTGTACTTTATTGTATTTCAACCTTCAGAAGGTCACAAGATTTAACTCTTACACCCTTGCCCATGTCAGCTGCCTCATAGTAAACATTCATATTGATTTTACAACCCAGACCAGCTGGTGGATTTTATGTACAATATGAATGAGAAATCTGACAAAACCAAGTGATTCATCTTCATAATCTGAGTAGAGGCTGGAGCCTTCAGTAGAATCTTAAAACTATTCATTTATTTTTTCAGGTTGCTGGGCTTGCCTTTTTTAATCACCATTTATTGTACACAGTCTAAACATTCATCACTTTTGGTAAGAGATATTTATTTACTAACTGAAAAATGCTTTCTTGGCGGGTTGCTTGTTGGACTCTCTCAGTTTGATACATACTCCGGTTCCACCACAATGGCAGAACAGAGGAGCTACTGATGTGCTCATTTGCTTTTAATTGGTTTTACTTACAGTTGAAATCATTGAGTGATGTGAAGTCTAGAAATTATGTACCCAAAATGACGCAATTAATTTTGGTGCAACACTCAAGACTTTGAGATGACTCCTTTCACAGTGATATCTGCATACTCAAATACTGGCCTGTGCCCAGATTTGGTCTGAAGGACAAAACTATCAGGCTTGCTGCAAGAAATAGGGCACAATGTTCATGCAGCAAAGGTTGCTTTAACCACCAGACATCTTCCACCTGCATCCAAACGTTACCCAATATCATGGGCTCTTGCTTCCACAGTCACCAGCAAAAAATGAGGTAGAGTGGGGAGGTGATATAAGAGGAAAAAGACACATGGCTGCTGAGGTTAAAATACTGCTGTAAGTTTATGCCTCATGCTGGCTGCCTTAGGGACAGCAAAGCCATGCATCCCATTAGTTATCACTGCATATCTCAATAGGAAAAGTCTGTACAGTGTTGCCAGGAATGACAACATGTGACCTGAAGGGACAGGGGCCTAGAATGTACTGGGGGCCAGTGGACAGACTGGATGTTTTTATGGATTTCACAAATTCAAACTGACCCACTTCAGACACCCCTTTTTGTAGATCTTCTATGGTTTGTTTTGGTTTGGAGGCTGGAGCTCATCTCTATGGTCCCCAGAACCCTCTGCGATACAGAAAATTCCTGTCCATCACCAAATTTTAAGGCCAAGTAAGAGTCTTACTAGTGTAGTCTTACTACACTAGTCCGTTTACAAGGTCAGGGGAGCGGTACTGATTTGTCCAAGGAGGCAGTCACAGCATAACTACTTACACACAAGCCAGGTAAGACTCCTAGTGAAATTCTGCAAGGAGATTGATTCAGACTTCCAAGTGATCAGGCACAGATATCAAAAGCAGAGGACCTGCGGGAGCGTTGGCTAAATGGCTTTGTTTAGAGGCTACGTTACAGCATGGGAAAACATTGTGCCAAGGCAGCCAAGCTTGTTCTGGCATTCATGTCTACTTATTCTAAAGGGACTTGGTTATGCCACAAGGCTCTGCTTTCCATCACGCAGGCATACATGAAACATTTGCAGGAAGAGGGAGGGCTGGTTTTGCTGTAGTTACCTGTATATGCTATTAATACTGCAGGTTGGGTTTCACCATTTGCTTAGGGTCATAACTGATACACACTGTCTGTGCACTGGGGGGACACTTGTAACTCTAAAGACTGCCCTTTATCACACTCCTGTGTGGCCGTAACACCACCGAAGCACACAGACTGTTGTATTCTATTTCAATAGACAACATCCTAAGCCATAGGCTACGCTTCTCCAAACATAAAACCTTCTCTGTACCAATAGCAGATGCCATGAAGAGCTGAAGAAGATGTCAGGGAAGTGAAGACTGCCTTGACAAAATGCACATCCGCTGTGAGAAAGTTATTCAGCATCCTGCAGTTCAGAACACCTTGCTTTCAAGTTCTGCAAGTCAGATTCACTGACAGCATCAGGCATTGATCCAAACCAAAAGCATATGAACTGAAATGGTAGAGAATTAATAATCTCTTGCTTTCTTTTCCAATACAACCTATACATGGTAAGGATTTTGCTTAAAGATTTTTCTTTACCGTACCTTCTGTGACATTCTGAATAATGGCACAATGAAAAAATCAATTAAAATGACTACTGAATAGCTCTTTATCTGCCACCAAATCATCTTCCTCCAGAGGAGAGGATATTTCTACACTGCATTATACATGAATTAGCCCTGCTGTTCAAAACAGATTAGAAATCCTTTAGCCTGAAGCTTCAGAAAAAGGGTGAGCAAGCAAACTATGGGGTTTATATAAGCACAAAATAAGTTATGTAGCATTACCCTAAAACCTAATCTTGAAGAGCTTCCCCTGCCCCATGATTTCTGATCTTTATTACAAATTACATGAACCAGCATTTCCGTGGGTCACCCTTCTAACCCCTGCTTATAGGCAGAAACAGCTTACCACTCAGCTCTCAGTTATCCCGCATTCAAAACCTCTCACTGGAAGAACAGTAGTGTTTGTGGACGAACAGACAACAGTAGATCAAAGTTTTAAAACACAGGGAAATTACTGCACACTTGAATTTCTGGGAAGCTCAGATATAGTTTCACAGTTGATGGTTTTCCTGTATTCCTCACTTGACCACATAGCTCTGATAATTGGACTCCTGATGTGCTGAAACCACCACTTAGCCCTGAAATTCCAAGCTGATTGCTTTTTTGTTTGCTCCATCTCATACATCTCCTTCCTTTTTTCTTATTCTTTGGCTGCAATTGTTCCGATACATTTTAATCCTGTTTTTTATACATTTACCATACCAGGGCTATAGTCCATAACTGACTCCTAAGCACTCCTGCAAAAGCTCAGATTAAAAACCAGAGAAACAAAACCTTTGAGCTCTCAGAATTGCTTGAATCTCAGTCAAAACTTTGAGACTTACATAGCCAAAATATTTTAATCAAACACAAAGTGAAGAAAATACGAGAGGTACTTCTAGCATGGGAAAAAAATATTCCACATATAGCAAATGATACAAAAAGGATCTCTTTAAATTTGGCTGAGAGGACCTTTCTTAAGGCTTTGCATCTTACACGGACCTCAAACTTGTCAGATGTAATAACCATACACTGTATTAAAGCCTTTTCTCTACAGAACTTTTCTCTACTGATATGAAGGAATTCGTAGTGGATATGACAGTTTGTAGATCAGTTTCATGAGGCTGTCAGAAAAAACCTGAAACAAACATGCTCGAGTTTATCATTTGACTTTGCCTCTAAACCATACCATGACAACATTTTATACTCACTTTCCAGAGCCAAACATTGAAAAGAGTTTTCTTTTCATTTTAATTATTTTTATATATATATGTATATATACATATATGTATATATACATATGTATATATACATATACATATATATATATACACACACACACATCACTTGCCTCATTTTATTTCTCAGAAAAAAAGAAAGTACCTTCAAAATCCCCATCTCTGGCTTTTGCTGCAAGTTCTGAGGACGAAATACTTTCTTGACATAAAGCACAGTCTTCCAATGCAGCACTCCTTAAACCCTGATTAACTGCAAAACAAACCAAGAAGTACTTGAATTCTTCTTTTTCCAATTTGCACTCAAAGCACTCATGTTAGGACATCTGGATTATAGTAGCACCTATATGCACCTTCTTAGACATCTTGCTGCCTTTTTTTTTTACATTGACAGTGATATAAAAGTCTCCGCTACTTTTCTTTGGAATGACAACAGAAATGAAAGATGCTGTTATTACAGGACATGCCGTCCCCTTAATTCTAGCAGTTTAGCTGCATCCTGTATTTTATTTCCCAATTCTTAACTTGGATCCCTTATGAAGAATAGATTATGAGAACCAACTAGAGAGTCCCTATGTGAATCACACACATGCATATCCCAAAGAGAAACTTCATCCCCAGATGAATGACAAGAGTCCCTGACTTTTATTTATGCTGTCATTTTTGTTTATGCTTACTTTTGTCAACACCTTTAATTTTAATGTAATAGTTCATCCATTAGAAATTATTCCAAGCAAGTACTATGGACTAACATATATCTCCTAGTGATAATGTTTTACAGCTCCAGGTTTATTATTATGCTCATTTGAATGTTCAGGAGCAATTTGATGCTCTCTTTAACAATTCTATCTAACCCTATTTTTTCCTGCCAATAAAAAACTCCAGTCTCTTTTTACATCATGGCATCCTGCTACCATAAAAATGTGGAAGTTTCAACCACAAATAATAGAGGACTGTCATTCAGGTTGTGCATTATTCAACTGCACAGTCAGGTTACATCAGAGGTTTGTCTGCTAACTTTAACCAAAAATTCACTACAGAAAACAAAGTTTATATGTCTTTACCTTTCTTTTGCTTTTCCTTGTCTTCTGTTTCAGGTTTGGTCGCCATAACTTCAAACAAGGTCTTTAAGATACTTCTCAGATCACTAGCATAGTTTGTCTGCAGCTGGTCAGCAACACCTTAGGAGTTTGAGAAAACAGATAAACCATTACCAGACTATTACACCAGTCTTACAAAAAGTATTTAAATTTGCCTGCTGCTATCAGTAATGGCCTTCTATTTATTTTTGAGGGGATAATTTACTCATGTTATGAATAAAAATTAAGCATTCAAACTAATTTATCCCAATGGCAAAGTTACATTCTGGCATTCATGCTAATTACAATTTGATCCGTATCTTCCTTGTATTTTGCCAGGAATCCCTGAGAGATACTTTTTGCATCAAAATACAACTGCTACATCAAATTTCTTCCCTTGAACACATAGGGCATCACCAAGAAAAAGAAAGCACTTCAAAGTCAAGCCTGCTGTACGACCTAACTCTTCACCACTACAGGTTTAAGATGTCTGCATCTCGATTCTGCAAGTGCCCATCAGGCAACAGGTCCTTCCAGACCAGTCTGCAAGTAAGGCCCTAAACCAGTTTTCCTGCAAGGTAATGCATCTCTAGCTCATTCTATCATAACTTTACATGCAGAAAAAAAGAAGAAGGATTAATAGTTTTTATATTCAGAACAAAAGGCAACTCTCATACCTGAGATACAGACAAAAAGGCGGTGAATAAGATCATTACTGCCATGAAATCTGGATCTGATCTTTTCTCGTGTGGCAATTTTAGCAGCCTGCAAAGCGAGCTGGATTTCTTCCTGATCGATGTCATCAGATGAACAAGAACTTGTCATTAAACTGCTGTCAGAAGAAAAAAAAAAAAAAGCAAAGAAAAGTAATGTAAATCTCAGCACAGTTGTTCAGGATGTTCAGCAAATCCTAAGGGGTTTATGACTCAGGGAAGGCTCTATAGCAAACTGGAACTAATTGCTGTAAATTCTTGTTGAAGTTCATCAACATGCTACTGATCGCCATCAGGTTTCATTTTCACTCCGTGGCAAAGCTGCAAAAAAACTTTCATGCAGAAAATCACTTGTCTGTATTTTATTGCATTTTCCTTAGCTATCACAAAGTGCTGCACCATTCTTCATGTTAACTTCTGAAAGCTCAGCCCTGAGGCCATAACTCCACCAAAAACCTGAAAGGGGAGAAATGACCTAAAAATGCGAAGGCTGGTTGTGAAGTCAACTTCGAAATTTATTAAGTGTGGAAGCTAATTTGAAAAAAAGGACTTCTGAATTACGTTACCTTGAAAGAGTGAGAATAGAATCTAAATATAGCCTTACATAAAGAAAAATGGGAAGAACAGTGATAAAATATAATAGACACAGTAGAGAGGTACATTAGTCTCCTTATATACCTAACTGTAGGAATTACTGAAATGTCAAACTATTGCAAAAGAGTGGCTCATCTGCTCCAAAGAGATGAAAATGTGTCACCAAATGTCTACTATGGGTTTAAATTTTCTTTTAAAAACCAAACGCACAGTTACCAGCAATTTCCACCTCTTGTTTCTCCTCCCCCTTTATGGAGAGGAAGCCTGAAAGAACCCAAGACCCCAGGGAAGCTTTGGTAGGAATCCAGTTGCTTCAAATATCAGGAATTACCTAAACCATTTGTAAATCAAGATTATTTTTATTTAGTTAGTTAGTTATTTTTAGTTAACTTAAGAAAAAGTAGCACTTTGCTGATGGAAAAACCCTTAAGTGGGAGTAAAGCACAGGATGTAATTACACTGAAGCCCTAAGGATTCACTGCGTTGACCAAAGGAGATGTGCCTTTTTACTCTGCTACAGTCAGAAACTGAGGAATACTAAACCATTTTCCCCATACACTGGAAAAAATGAATCTTGCTATTACAAAAAAATTACTTATAATTGCACTTTGGCTGGCCAAAACTCCAGGCTCCAGTTTACTACGCAGACAACTACTATGTTAAAAAGAAGTTACCAACTGTATAAATAGCGTGCATAATGAAGGAAGTAGTTTCTAACACATTTCGAGCTCTATCTGCTCTTATCAGGTGCCAAAACATTCAGTACCTTACAGATCCCATCTCTACAGCAGCGTACATGAACAGTTATTGAAGGATAAAACACACAGGTAACATCTGCACTTATTTATGGAATACAGGTTTGGAATTCAATGTGTAGTCTATGCAGATAAACCTTTAAAACGTAAAAATGAAATTATTAGACCATACAATATTAAAAGCACTAGTAACAGCAAAACCAAAATAAATAAATATTGGAGATTAGTTATTGATAGAAATATCAATGGAAGATGTGCAGCATCTCTTTGAAACTCCCAACAAGCAAAAACCTTAGTGCAGGAGAAAGCTGGGGCACTGATTCTAAGATGACCCTTCCAAATCACACTTGAAGAAATATTTCAAAGTAAGGTGTTAAGTGGGCAGAGAGCTGTGAAGAGTGCTTCTTAAGTACCTAAACCACTTAGTCCTCTTCTGTTCTGCAGAAGAGGAGAAAGGCTCATTCCACAACTCTGAGCTCTGACCCGTTTTAACAAACGTGTTTGCCCTTCCAAGCCTCCTCCAACTGGAAGGAATGCAGTTTTACCTAATTCCTACTGCCTCCAAAAAATGTGTTTCTATTTACTTCTGTTCCAGACTTTTCTGCATTAGATTTTGTGGTGTGTCATTAGGACTGGTCAGGTCACACAACACGACTGAATGGAACTTTTTGACCTAAAAATCCCTAGCACATATGCATTGCTTCAGCACTGTGGGATGGAAGGTTAGCAAGCAGGCACTCTCACATTTACAAAATACTTTCATATGCACAGTCATATCTATATATAAGAGATTCATAAAAGAGGATGTTTTGTATTAGGATTGCTTATGCCACTGCAAAGAGAAAAGCAAACTCTCCAGAATGATTTAAAACTGAACCTAAGAACCACTGGAGCGTTGGAATCAGGTACTCTGCCTTTACCAAGAGGACCAAGTCAGATTTAGACACAAATTACTCTCAAAGAATGACTAATGACCATCTGTTCTTTACTTTAAAATACATCTTTAATTTTAAAGAATGTAGCCAGCAAATTATTGTAGAGGCAGAGGCAATCAGAAACACCGTAAGAACAGAAATTTTGAGATTGTTTCAAATAAGCAGCAAAAGAGACAGCTTTTCTTATACCAGGGCATCCCAAACAGCAGTAACTGCATCTATACAAATATTAAATATTCCTGTGATTTGAAATTGATATTATAGAAAGTAAACCCAATTTTTAATCTGCAGAGTTCAGCTTACCTTTTCTCCAAGTTCCTCTTCCAAAGAAGTTATTTTTTTTGCTCCATAAGGAATACCTTTCCTATTTTGCTTATCTAACATGCATAATTTGGTTCAAAATTCTCAGTTGATATGAGATGTATAGGAAGCATTTCATTAATGTCAGATTACACTCATATCTGGAATGTTTCACTACCTATATCTGCAGAATCAAGTATCAGTGCAGAATACAAAACAGACTTAGTAACTAACTAGAGATAAGTCCTCATTCTCTAAACTGCTGTGCTACCCAAGGAAGAAATCAGGTTAAGAGGAGATAAGACCAAAACAAGCATGAACACTGTCAAATGTTTATCACATAAGAAATGCTTACCATGTATTTTTTTTTTAACATTCCAAAGTTAACACGTCTGAAGGTGAATATCAAAAAACAAGTTATGTCAAAGTGTGATTCCAACAGTAAAGCTGAAGGAACATATAACCTTTGGCAGTTACAATGAACTAGCTTTTTACCTAACTCAGCCAGCATCTATCTAGCAATTTTAAAATATTCTCTATTTGTCATATTAGAACAATAGCAAGACTCTTTCAACACTTTAAAGATGTATCTCTAGATCCTTGCCTGGCTTGACTGTCAAATTTAGTCAGATATGTACAGGCAAACAAAAACCAATAGGGTAATTGTACACAATACCATCTTTCACTTGTGAAACCAATCTGCTTTACAGCTTTTAAGTTCCAAAGGATAGTTGTGATTCAGGTTAGGCAATAGTGTCCATGTGTCCTGGAAAACAGGACTGTGGAACAAGAAGGTTATTACTGACATTTTCAGAAGTGGCCAGTCACTTTAGGTAAGAATGTGTGATAACATAGGCTTGGTGCTCTAGCGTTGGTCATTGACACTCATGCAAAACCAATAAAAGCAGCAAAGTCAAAACCAAACAACCAAGGCCTATTGATTCAAAGTTGGTCTAAATGCAAATACTTTACACTTGTACTCAAAAATACTCAATAGCAGTAGAAATCTGTGACCACTCAAATATGTCTTTCTGAAATTGTCTAGAAGCATTTGGTTCATTAAACCTGAAATCTGCTCTGAACTGAATGCAGAATGCATGAGATACTCCGAAAGAATTTCTCTTTACTCACAAACAAATCCTCAGAGTATCGTAAGTATGCATTAAATATAAAGCAGTGGCAGATAAGAAGAATTTAAAAGCTCACTGTGTTGAATGAATACAAAGAAATAATGTTTCCAAAAGAGTAATAAAAAACTTTTCAAAAACTGGTTTGGTTTTGTTCCTTTGCCTTTAGAAATCTTAGATCAAAATCAGCAGATAGTCTACTTGCAAAGGAGAAAAACCCAACATACCTATTCCACTGTATATGATGCAGTTTTCTCACTAAATTTAAAGGGAAAGTAAGACCACTCTATCAGTCTCTGATTTCAGGAAAGGTCTTTGACTGCAACTAATTATCAGGTATAGATATTAGAAGTGGTACTTTAAAACTGAGAGAGCTCAAGTTCCAGCAAGACAAAACCATCCCAACCAAGTCTAAGAGCTAATACTACAAATATTTACTAGGAAAGTGTTAACACATAATTCAGTGACTATCCTTACACAGTTTGTTATACAAGTATCTGTGACATCAGTGATTGCTGTTTACTTGCTCTGGAAATCTCCAAACTACACAAGGATATACATAAGTAAGACACAACTATTTGAAACAAAACAGTTAACACCTTCCTGCTGTAGTGTGAATTCAAAGCTTGTGAATCCACTTCATAGTGAATTAAAACCCCATGTATTGAAAATGGTACTATTCTGATGCAGAGGTTAACCCATTTTGCAGAACTAGAAGGATATAGTTTGAGACAGGAAAAGTTCATATACAGTATCTGGTGAGAGCCCTTGGACAGTAGGGAAATGTGAAAACTTCGCAAAAGGTTTTCTATGATGTCACACCTTCCTACTTACATAGAATACCACTGCGATTCTAAACCTGCTGGAAGTTCTTAGAATGGAGAGTTGTCCAAGTCTTAAATATCAATTATAGCACATTCAAATGTTGATGAGAGACTGCCCACAAATGATAAACTAGCGCAGTTCCTTGGACTTCAGTGACATCAGTTCATTTGCACTAGTTGGCCTTAATGTATTTCTTACGCCCATTACTTAAAATCTCACACGTTTTAAACAAAAAAGATAAACACATGCATAGCTATATCATATACATGAACTTCCCTATATATGTGTGTGTGTATTTGGAATATTCTAGTTCTACAGTATTTCTCAAAAGACATAACCATGAACTCCCTTGGCTTCCATCTCTGCTCATAAAGAATTTAGCACAATGGCCAACTTATTCTCAGTGTACGATAACATTTTTTATTCTATCTATGGTATTTTAGGTTTTCTCCCCCATTTGATTTTTTTTCATACTTTAAAGTAAATAACAAATAAAGCAAACCCAAAGCTTTTTCAAACAAATCTACATTATTGTCTGCCCAGAATTTCTAAAGCTACTTTAGTAACTGATACATGCAACCCACTGTTACTCATGCAGGCTGTAACTGGAAATCCCAGTGCTAACCTGTCAACATGTCTTTCCTAAGCTATTAGTCTTATAGTTCAGAAGGCTGTAGTCAATTCTGGGTTCCAATTTGCAAAAAAGAACAAAACTACTTCAAAGGCTATGTAAAAGATCAGACACAATAGGGAAAGACAAAGACTGCATACATGAGCAATGGCAAGAGGAAAATTATAGGGGTTTGGGTAAGAGAAGTGTAAGTCCATGTCAATGAGAAAGAAAAAAAGCTGAACAAACTACTTCTTATCCTGCTTTTTGCAGTACCTCTGGTGTTTCTTTTTGGATGCTCTAACAAGAAACACAATGAAGAGCAGGTTAACCCCCTTTGGTTACTAACATGTACTAGTGCTGATGTGGCTGAGAGGCAAACTAAGAGAATAATGGCTTCTTACAATTATGTCAAGTGAAGGGGGTGGCTACACACTCGATTTTAGAGCAATTTAAACCAAATCGAGAACATGGCTTATTATAAGGGTAAGAGCACAGAGTTATTTAGCTAAGGACTATATTTGAAGGAATGACCCCAGAAGGTACATTTAAAGCAGACTAAAAAAAAAGCTTTAATTTAGAACTTTATTTCTTGTCTTTCTAACCCTAATATTTTATTAAGTCAAGCAGGTTTTAAAATACAGTCCTTTAGATATTTTCTCCCTATTTTAAAAGAAAAGGCTAAAGTGGGAGAAAAATAACCAAACACCAACCAACCCCGAAAACATTCCCAAGGAACAAATAATACAGCTACATGCAAATCCCTCTACCAGGATCAATCTACCTAGGCACCACCAAAAGAAGTGGCCTTGACTGGACTACAGTAGTAGTAGTAGCACCCAGCTGGATATATGCTAGAACATGAGCTAGAAACCTTCATCTGCTGTCAACCTTTTGAATTCTCAGTAGGTGAAGTTATTTTTCATACACCACATGGATTTGCAGAAACCCCCCTCTTTTGTGCCAGTGGAGGTGGGCAAGCTGAGGTTTACTGATTAACATAAGGAATTTGACTAGTAAGACTAGCCATGTGTCCTAAATGATACCTTTGCTCAGAAAAAAACCCCTGAGCTTTGAAAACTACTGAACTTGAAATCAATGGCAACAACTTCCGCTCTGCACCCTGGCAGCTTCTGCAACTGTCCACTCCATTGGAAGACATCATCTTGAATGCTTCCTCAGCTTTTCAAACCTCAGACTGCAGAGCACAGCACTGTGCTTTGCATGTTGGACTTCTCAAAAAAACAATTTCTAAAGATACTTCAATAACTGATACATTCATCCCATTGTTATTTGTGCAGGCTGTAACTGGAAATCCCAGTGCTAACCTGTCAACATGTCTTTCCTAAGCTATTAGTCTTATAGTTCACAAGGCTGCAGTCAATTCTGGGTTCCGATTTGCAAAAAAGAACAAACAACTACTCCAAAGGCTATGTAAGGATCAGACACAATAGCTGGGGAAAGACAAAGACTGCATACATGAGCAATGGCAAGAGGAAAATTACAGGGTTTGGGTAAGAGAAGTATAAAGATGCTCTTAAAGCAGCATCTTGCCAAAGAGATCAACCATAAGAAACTCTACATAGAAAACTGGCTTATTCAAACTCATTACCACTCTGGCCTGGGTTTTCAGAAGAATGCAAAGATGCTGTACTTCAAATGGGAATTAAATTAAAATAAACAATATTGCCAGTGCAGGATTTATCAACTTTAACAGTGCTCTCTTCCAAACAGCTTTTTCAGTCACAGGTAAAACTTCTATAAGAGTGCTTATGAACAAATAACAAAAACATTAGTAATCAACAAGGCTTCTTTCAAACCATCAAATTTAAATGCCAGATACTTGCAAGCTACTACATTTATTGTTTCTTTCAAAAGCTAAACCAAAACCAGATAAAATGTGCAGGATAAAGTTATTGTAAAATTCAAGATAAAACAGAATAGAAAATATGTTAGAATATTTCTTAGGTTCTGCTAAGATTTTCTCAATTCCACCATGACATTTTTCCCCGTAATGCTTCCCTGTAATCAAACATTCATTTAAATCTCTCAAATGTTCATTCCCACTGCAGACGGGCAAATAAGAAGATTAAAGCACAGAAATATCTAAACTTCAAAAAAATTACGCCTGAGCTGGAAAACCTGAATGTGAAAAATTGAAAGAGTATAGCACTTAGGAAGGATGGGTATGTAACATCAACCCTGCTATCTGATACAGATAAAGAAATGCATCAGTCCCAGCTTTTATACCTTATCCAGAACTTAACACAGGAACAGACTGGGATACCTGATGCTGGATACAAATACTTCCAAGGGCAAAGAGTGATTTCATAGAGCTCTTGAGCAAGCAAATATTCTGTATGGCATAGTAAGAAGTGAATTAATTGTGCATCCGATTCCAGTAGATGCTCTTCAGTTACAACTCCTGTGTGTGGCAGAAATGGAGATGGAGAACCAGCAGTGAAAAACATTTTCCAGCAAAAGGAACTCTGAGGCATGGGGAAACTTATAAGCACAATGTTCACATATCAGATCCATCATTTCCCTCACAAAGTTATACAGAGCAACCAACTGAAGCGTTAAAGCATCCTAGGGTCTAGAAGGATCCCACAGGAATTTGGTATCCAGCCGTGGGAGTCAAAGCTGAGAAAAGCTAATTAAAGTATTAGGTGAAGCTTTAAAATTTTAATTAGAAAATAAAGCTTTCTCTATTTTTCACCTTCAATTGCTGCTTCAATGTATGAGGAAATCCTCTTTTTCCTCCAATATAATTGTGATTTTACAATACATATTCATCTTAGGCATTGACAAAAGCTCTGCAAAAAGTGCAGTTAGTATAGTGATTTTAGTTAATTATACATAATCTGAAAACTCCCAAACATGCTATTCTAAGGGGCTTTTTTTTTGGCAAAAAAAAGAAATCTGAAAAATAAAATCTAATTTCTGAAAGCCAGTATTTTTTGCTCTATTAGTACCACGGGGAACACTAAGTGACATTCAGCAACAGATTTTTACACATCATTGAAATGAACACGATTATAAATGTGGCCAAATTACTAAAAATGAAAATTACAAGTGAGCTATGTAGAAGCAAGAACATGAACCCATTATGATCACTTTATGTCAGTCTCCAGCCAGATGATATGTAAATTTGTGGATGTATACTACTGTTACTAGAACAGACTTATTACCTCTGCCACTGATGCTAGTCAGCTTAAAATCCTGCCCTATTTCACTTGCTTTACACAACTGAATTTTCACCTTCCCACTGTAAGAAGCACTTGTTAACAAGTAGTTCACACAAACTGCCTGCGTTATTCCTTGAGAAAATAAATCTGCATCAATTACTTGTTACAGAAGACAAAGATATGCATATAATATAGCAAAAGGTACCTTGTAGAACTTCCTAAAAGGGAACACTGTAGCTCAGAAAATGCTGCACCATTTGGAGATTTGACTTTTTTTTTTTTTGTCTTACAGGAGAAGGAAAAAGATAGGCATGAAACTCATCAAGAAGAGTCCTGGCGATGAAAAACCAGACATCTGCTTCAGTCACATATGTCTCACTAACTAAAGTCATAAGCAAAAGCCGATAGACCTCATCAAGGCTGACTTTTTTGTTTTGCTGGTACTGCTCAGCTGGTTGCTGGGGCAAGGAGTTTTGCAGCAAAGCAAGAAGATTGTACATAGCAGCCTGTTTATGACTGTGTTAATAGTGCCCTCACACTGCTTGAGTGACAGCACCATACAGATCAGCACAGAGCCAGTGCCTAGAACATACACAGAGAGTCTGCAGTTCAAAATCATTAGGCAGGAATGGCATCTATAATGGAAGTCATTCTGATATGCTCAAGGTATAAATCCCTTTTCCCCCAAACTGTTCTCACTGAGATCACAGTACTTGTAAAGCCATCACCACCAGCCTTCTGGTTCTGAGCAGTCTTTCTATAAAGAAGAGCTCTACAGAAAAGAGGGGAAAGAAAATCTACAAGAATTCACTGATCAAAACAAAAATGACAGTACCAAACATTAATGCAGAATTAATCTGTCATTTTGCATAGCTTAAACAACTATAATCTGACCAGGTTAATTGCAAAACAGCAGATTTGGAGATACAGCTGATTAGGTAGACTGTGACACAGCAATTAAAATACATTGTTATTGCATTTGTTGGCCTCCATACTATTCTCTACAAGATCCCCAGAGTAGCTGTAACCTCTTTATTAAAACTTGTGGACATGTAATTTGTGCTTTAGCTTTGATCTTGGGACCATGAGATGAAAGAACTGTATTCTAGTATAAATCACAGTCCTGGCAAATGAACAAGTTATTTTCCCTTCTTGCATCCCCTGTGAGGCACTGAGCTCTACTGATGGAAAAGCACAGTATAAAATCTGTGTTTTGTAAAAAGCTGTCCACCCACAAGCACTTTGCTTGGTCTGTGAGATGGGCAGGAAACCAGCTCACACTCAGGAGAGTGCTGATCAATGTCTTTTTACTCAGGCTGGCAGCCTGTCACAAGTCTGGGATTTGCAGGATCATCAGCTGGACCCACCATGCTGTTCAAAACCATCATAAATAATCTGGATGATAGGATTTAGACCACCATCACCAGTAATGACACCACAGAGGGTGGTGAGGTGAATGCATCAGAAAGGAAAGCCATATCACAAATAGACCTAGACAGGCTGTCAGAGTGAGCTAACAAGCACAGTATGGTTTAACAAAAACAAGTGCTAGGTCCTGTAGCTTGGATGACAACCAAAGACCTTGGACAAGCTGAGATCTGTGTGGATGGGGACCAGCCTTGCTGAAAGCAGCCTGTGAGTCCTGGCAGACAACAAGCTGAGCAGGAGCCAGTGCCACTGCAACAATGAAGGCAAACTGGATCCTGGGCTGCATCTACAGTCTACCAAGCACTACCACTCTACCACCTACCACTCTACCAAGCCTTGCAGGCCATACCTGGAGCACTACGGTGTTCAGTTCTGGTCTCCAGAACTCAAGACAGACACAAACGGGACAGGGTCCAAAGGAGGGACCTACCCCTTCAAGAAGAGACTGAAGGAGTTAGTTTTTTTTCCCCTTGGAGAAGAACCTCATCAGTGTTCTATTATGTGAAGAGTGGCTACCAAGAGGACAGAGGTTCTCTTGTTACAAGGAGAGGACAAGTTGCAGTGGGAGAGGTTTCATCTTAACATAAAAAAGGAATATTTTAAACTAAGAACAATCAATCACTAGAACAGCTTTGCCAGGTGTGTGGTAGAGACCCCATCACTGGTGGTCTTCAAAGTACAAGTGGACAAGATGCTAGAAAAATCTCATCTAGGCTCCCTTTCCCAAGACAGGTTGGCTCATCAGATGATCATCTGAGGTCCCTTCCAACCTGGGCTATTCTATAATTCTATGAACTGACTGGCAAGGTGGCTTCAGTCTCCTGCAAAACACATTCTAGTTGTGAAAACACACTATTTCTGAAGCAGGTATTCAAAATTTAATCTTATCTATATACTAAGATGACCTTCCCTGCCTTTTTTCACATGTGTGTTAACAGGGGTATACTCAAAATATGTAACAAAATAATCTATATCCTCCAACTACATCCAGCAGGCCAAAGATCTTGGGCTATGCCCACATGTACACAAATACAGATATCCTAACACAAATAGCCAGATAAATATCCCACTCTTATTACTGGCAGATTCTTGTTGTTTTGAGTCACAATACACTGCACATACCCCTTTTTACAGACTGTAAATGACAGGCTAAAATTTCACCACCAATTTCTGTAAGTGCCTAAAACTGTGGAAAAAGATACCATAAACCACCAATATTTAAGCCAATGACATATCTAAGAAAAGAGTACCCACTGACCAGGGAAGGCATGTATTAGATCATTAAGGTTAGTTTAAAAAGTGTTTACATTTAAAGTTGTCATTTATTAGTTCATTATAACCTTACAATGAAGAAGTAGGCTTTTCCACATACTCTAGGCCGGCAAACTCTTGAACACAGATTCAACAGTATTTCTTCCTCTTTGTACTCTTATACCAAGAATTCCAACAAGCCTACTGACTGTACTGCTTCCAACACTCAACTGGGTAAGATTCCAGCAGCCTATACTGCTAGCTGCCTACTTACAATTCAGTGAGTTATTATCAAAACAGGTTCTAAAAATTATATTTATGAAAAGAAACCATTAAAAAAAGAAAACCTGGATGGATTGTTTCCTGAAACTAATCTAAACAATGGACCAACCACCACTTCCCTGCTGTTATAAACATCTCATTTTCACTGCAGTCAGCAGCATTATTGCAGTCACACTGATGTAACATAAGACTTCTGCATACTATTGCAAGTCTGCATAAAACCAGCTTCTCTGAAACTGTCTGAAATACACAGAATCCCTTTATTCTTGGTTGAGAAAGCTGACTACTGATCTGGGCATCTCAAGTGTGGATACTGCTTAATGAACATTCTGTGGAAAATAATCTGAACTGGGCTGAACTTCTTGATCATCAGACCTCTGAGACAAGAAGGAGGAACCTTCTACACAGATGAGGTATCAAAGAAATAATC
The DNA here is from genome assembly GCA_002631895.1 of Agapornis roseicollis. NCBI lineage: Eukaryota > Metazoa > Chordata > Aves > Psittaciformes > Psittacidae > Agapornis > Agapornis roseicollis. The sequence continues at coordinate 147,993 of NDXB01017460.1, read as the reverse complement.
ATAGAATCATAGAGCAGTTAGGGTTGGAAAGGACTTCAAGATCATCCAGTTCCAATGCCCCTGCCATGGGCAGGGACACCTCACACTAAACTATGTCACCCAAGGCTTCGTCCAGCCTGGCTTTGAACACTGCCAGGGATGGAGCACTGACAACCTCCCTGGGCAACCCATTCCAGTGCCTCACCACCCTAACAGGAAATAATTCCTTATATCCAATCTAAACCTCTCCTGTTTACAGAACTATCTGAGAAATCCTCTGTACTTTGTTTTTCCCCCCAGTTTGTGCTCTAAAAATCTTGAAAGGTTTAAAATGTGTTTCAAATTACTGCATGAGCACAGTCAGTAATCAAAGTATACAACCAAGGTTCTCATTTAACACTGAAAAATCTTTGGCCCAGACACATTTCAACAAATTACATGCTTAAGCAAGGCTTCTTCTGTTCTCCACTGACTAAACAATGAACCTTCAGCAACAAAACTCCTAATTTAAGTATATCAGTTTGGTGCCTATAATCAGGTGGGATGATTACACAGCACTGGTTGGTGATGGAGAACGGCCAAGGTAGTAAATCACAGACTGATGTGAAGCAGCATCCTTTAATAGGCTCCAAATGGTTCCTACTGTCCTAACAGCTTTGTCCTCCCAATTAAAACCAAAATGGCAAACCATGACCCATGGTTTGAATGGTGCTCTATGATCCAAAGAAGACAAATTTTCTCCCTGGTTCTTCATTAGGAAAACAGTAAGTGCATACATATACTGAATTCCATATATACAATACCTTATTGTTTTAAATCTATTCTGTCCATGATATTTAATACACTCATTCAATGTTCCTTCAACACACTGTGCTACTCTGGCTATGCTGCTGTGCTACCAGACTCTACCTGTTTGAAGACACTTGGGTATTTCCAAAACATGCTGCAATCTGACAATGCCACTGTCAGCCTAGGTATTGATTATTTAACAGCACAAAGGAATTGCTTATGACTCAAGGGAGGCTGAAAGGCCACATATATGTATTTCAGGAATTTTATGTTTAGCTAATTATTTTTCAGATAAAATTGCAAACATTTAAATTTCTAATTGGTTTTAAGTGAGAATAGCAAGAAGGAAGTATATTAAAATGGCATATTTCAGATAAAAAATAATAACCCCCACAATTTAGGTATTATTTTGGATATACACATGACACCAGGGAGAACTTAGTTATGTCATAAAAAAGCCCTTTAGAGAGACAGTCTTTGCAAGGAACATGCCTCTTGTAGTAACCAAATGAACAGAACTCTAAAGTGACTATTTTAATAGCCAAATAAAACTCTTTAGGTAATACAAGATAAAAAAAACAGGGAGCCACTTAAAAAGAACATATTCCAAAATATAATACAAATAGATGCACTAAATATTGTATTTCTATGCACATACATCCAGGAACATAGTACTGTGAAGCAGTCAGACTTCTTAGCATTTTTTTCCTTCTTTAAGTTGTTAAAAGGAATTTAAGCTTTTTTCAAACTAAGTATTTTGAAAAGGGAAATTCATCAGTGTAGTTAAGTGGGCACTTTGCTTTCTTTTAATTGGACTATGAAGCAGGCCTCTAGTAATATCAGATACAGAAAAATACACAACAGACAAGAAATCCTGCATGACACTCAGGGAAGATAACAACTGTAATATTAACAAAGGCAGTACGTGAAGGCCTTGAAAAGAGGTGAACACCTAATGAAGACTTATTCTCACTGCTCCGGTTACTCCTGAAGAATAACTGAGGTTACTTCTATTGTCTGTTCGAACAGCCCTGTGTGAAACAGTCTTTAATATACATAGCATTAGAAGAGGGCAACTTCTGCATGCAGGTGAATTACGTTTTGTTTGAATAACAGTCACAAGGAAGTACTTCAAAATTAAAACCATGAAAAAGTTGTAGTTGCATCTTTTTACCCTGAAAAATGTGAAACAAGAAAATGATGGGTACATCCCCCCAAAATACATATTATTGTATGTACTATTTCCTCTACCACTATTAGAAAAAACATTTTACCCCCTCTTTCCAGCACTAAAACTAGACAACATTTGGAATTCCTGAAGTTCAAATGATGTGCTGGGTAGAGATAAATAGGTGAAAAAGGGAGGACAAGGAACAGTGGAAGAAGATGTACCTAGACTGAAACCAGTATTTCAATCTGCCTGTATCAGAGTAAAAATATTACTGCATATAATGCAGTAATCACACACATGTATGTTATGTAAACACTATGAAACCCAAATAATTTGTAATTTTGCTTTATTGTGTTTTTCTGCTCTAAACATTATTCCTCTACTACTCTCATTAAGCGCTCTGAACAAAACTAAAGTTAAAACTCTCATGCAGTTTTGGAAGATGTGAACATAAACTAATATTCTTACCAGTTTTGGCCAGCACCACTGTGGAAGTTAAATGATCGTTAACAGGAAACTCCCCTCATTTTAACAGGAAAAACAAACTGGAAAAAACATGCTTCCTAGAAAGCCAGGACCTAGTTAAGACAAATATTTGGTACTTTTCAAGTAAAACCTGAAGTCTCTCTTGAGAAATGCTATATGGAGAAATAAAAGGGAGAACATGGACACCGATAATTCATCGCTATAAGCATTAAAACTCTTCTGTAAGTAGTTGCCTCTCAATTGGCATAGCACTGAGGAAAACTGCTGGGGAAAAAAAGCAGAAAGCACCTGCTGTTCAAAAGGAAGAATTCTCAGAAGTGTTGCTGTCACTTCATTGTTAGTTCAATGTAAGTTTTTAACCAAGCATAACCCAATACCATTCGTCAAATCTGACTGCAAGTGATATTATTACCTCAGAGCGTATATGCTGGAGAGACTACATGTAGTGACAGAAACACTCTCATAGTCACTGCTGGAGATGGAGCTGAGGGGGGAATCACGTAAGCCATCCTGAGAACTGAAAAAACACATGGAAACAAAATGAACTGTTGAAGCCAACAAAGGTAAAAACACAGCATGGTGATAACTCATGGCTTGTCATGGCTTATACAGAAATCAGAGTAAACCTGTAGTTGTGTTTTTCCTCTTCAGAAAATGATACAAACCTATTCTGCCTTCTTCCCAAAAGGACAATCTGGCAAAGTCAGCGGGGACACATCTTGTAAAAATCTTCACTTTAAATCATGTCATACAGTTAAAATATTCAGGAAAGAACCGAAGATCTTACATTTTCATGGGGTATAGCGTGCTCATGCTGCTATGTGTAGCTTAACATTAGAGATGACTTAACAAAATGTTCATAAAGTTGCTGTGTGCTTTGGGCCAAGACACCTTAAACAAGCTTCAGGAACATCTCAAAGTCTGATCTACATTTTATTTCAATGGGAAGGAACACACTTGAGAAAACAGACAGCTGATTCTTCAGGGAAGTAGATGAAGATAATACCCTAAACCACTGTATTTGCTCAGTCCCTGTAACTGCCATATATGTAGCTTAGATTTGGGCTTTAAACCAACATAGGATCAGGAAGAAGCAGTCCCATGGCAAATCACTGACAACTCATTAGAGGAAATCCACTAGCTGCTAAGTAAAAGGATATGAATAATTTACATGAACGGTACACAACTTGTCTCTGCCATCCCTGGTCTAATGAAAAGCCTTTAAGTTACATGCTACTTTAGATCTTACATCATATTATCAGCATAAACTGGGATTAGAAAATAAGAAGTAGTCTCCTAAGCACTGCAGAACTATATTGAAAAGACCATTTTTTTGTATCAGTAACAATTTACTGTTCAGCTACTGGAAATTCCACAAGTTGAAAAAATATTAAATTATACCAGATAAGAAAATATGTGATCTTGAGAGGAGGTATCAAAGCTGTATTGGCTCCAGGCAGCGTGGAAAAATCATTTGAGCCTGCTGAATGTTCAAATGTTCAGTCAACAGAAATCTTTGGACGACGCAGAGAAATCTAAGAAATATCTTCAGTTAAAAGAGGCAGTTATATAGGTCATGATTGTTTTACCTTATTTCACAATTACTAGTGGATCTTTTTATGCTCTTTTGATTTGTAGGCGTATAAGTGGTTCATATTCAAACCAGATATGTTCAAGATTCCTCTACCAAATTTACTATTGTAGCTATTTTTTGCAGTTAGGAGTCTGGAAGAATGCTGAAGGGATATTCTTCAAAGCAGTGCACAGAAGGTATGTGTTCTAAAATCCCACTAAGAAATAATAGGATTTGTTTGCATACCTCCCACTAATTACTTGAGAAATGCACCCCTTCATGTTCCTCATTTCTGATTGCCAATTTGAAAATAAATCCCAAGTGTGCTGTGCTTTAGTTGAAAGGAGAGCCGTCAGAACTGGAAAATAATTTTATCAGACTTGAACAAAAATCTATTTAACTTTCATTCGTTTTATGTAATTTCCCTTGCTAATTCTGCTCATTATGGAGAGATCTATGCATTTAAACAAAGGCTTACTCTTTTATAGCTCATCACCTTTACCCATCCAATCTTACAATATGGTCATGCTACTAAAATGTACTTTTACTATCTGTTTTATGGCAGCTAAATGATATTAGAAAACCCATTAGCATGTGATTTAACAGCATGATTGAACAGGTGTGATGGTGTGCTTTCCCTCCTCCCCTTTTCTGCTTAAGCAATAGCCACCAGCAGCGGTTGCAATGGCTGCACCCAGATTAAGTTGGACTCTGGGGAGACAGGCAACACAATAGTGAAGAACCATAAATCTTGCTCAGTGACTAAGGACTAGCTGAGCATGCGCCAACCAAGATACAGCTGCTCTGCAAATATGACTCTATCATCTTACTTCATGAATACTGGCCAGCCCAGGGCCTGTTGAGCTCTCCTGCACAGCAGTGGGCTGCAAAAAAGGATCTCCCCTTGAGTAGGGATGCCTCTCAAGGTTACTCCTTGGGGTTCAGAGATTTGGTAAGTGAATTGGCAACAAGTGTGTTAAAAAACACTGAAATCATAGCTAAGTGACATAAGTGACTGCTTGTGCATATATAATCCTTAGACCAATTGTTGATCAAGCCACACCTAGATACCTCTCTTGGCAGAAGTTTAGAATATAAGGGGGCCCTTTTCTGAACCCCATGACTCAATGGGAGGGTCTCCCTGACAGTTCTGACCTTGTCCTCTATGCAGTAAATACTCAAGTGTACCTTGCCATCAAACCTCGTTAAACCACTGTTGCAATTACCACTGAGCTTTAACTGTTAGAAAATTCATTGTTGCTTCTCTCTTGAGGGTGAAGCGCGTCATTCTTTCCATGACAGCAGGAGAAGCTGTCTTGCAAAGATGAAATGTGTTGTTCAGAATAAAGTAATCTTTGAAGAGCAGGCCCAGGAAACAAGAACAACTAGCAAACTCAGCATCTTCCCTTATTCTCACATCCCCACCATTTCCAGATTCTTGCAGTGTTACAATCCTGCCAGGTGATCTGGGCAGCGACACTTGTTCTGACAGACATCAGGTTTGCTGTCCTTCAGTGCTTTCTGTGAAGCTTTGTCTGATCTATTTGAAATCAAGTCAAAATATCTGTTACCAATAAGACAAGAAAAATAATTATGAAACTATTTATAACTCACCATTTTCTTAGGCTCTGGTTTTATAGATGTTTTGTTTTAAAGAGTTGGAAGAAATTCTTTTCTGTTAGGGTGGTGAGGCACTGGAATGGGTTGCCCGAGGAAGTTGTGAGTGCTCCATCCCTGGCAGTGTTCAAGGCCAGGTTGGATGAAGCCTTGCATGGCATGGTTTAGTGTGAGGTGTCCCTGCTTATGGCAGGGGGTTGGAACTGGATGATCTTAAGGTCCTTTCTAACCCTTACTATTCTATGATTTCAGCTCATGCATAATGTAAAGGAACTACAAGAACTCAAAATTCTCATATATTTCTGGAGGGTTAAATGCTCCAAGTAAAAACAAAACTGAAAAAACCTACCACCCTAGGTACCATCTCTCTACTAAGAGTGGATATTAGTTCTTGTCAACATTGTCCCAAGTCAGTCAGTCTCTCCTGAGCTAACTTTGTGGAGTGGACAGTCCAGCAGAAGAGATGAAACTTAATGATCTCAATGATATCCTTATTTTCATCTTCACAGATGTTCTCTGACCAACTTACAAGCCTCACGTCATACCTCTTCTCCATAAATCTATTCCCCTCATTTGAATTCTGTCTGACCTCTAACCAGCCACTAGCTGTATAACTTCTCATCAGCTCCACTACCTTGTCTCCTTTTTTTAAGCCTTAACACTGTTTGCCATTCTGAAGTGCTTCATAAGCACCTTCATTTTCCACTACTCCATCTTTTACCTGGCACACAAACCTGGCCATGCTGAGCCAACCACTGATTTGAGGATTAGATATCCATCTGGTCAGTCATCACTTGGCAATGTAAACTGCTTGGAAGCGCTTGACAAAGCATGCTCACAGAGGTTAGTTTGTTGTTATAAGGGATGTCTAGTTTAGATAATTACCATGCGCAAACACTTTTTTTTTTCACTCCTGTGTACCAATACAGATTGAATTTCTGTACCAGAAATAATATTTATGATTTACAATGTTTATTTCTGGTTCCTATTCAGCCTCTAACTCTTCAAATAAGGAATTCTGTGTTTATTTAGTACCAATAAATAGGAATGCAATAATGGTAACTTTGGGTTATATCTTCTCAGTGTTATACTAAATAGGTTTAAAAAAAAAAAAAAAATCAAACAAACCCTAACCTCATTCCACCAAAAAAACCCCAACCAACCTCCAGAAACCCACTCCTTACTGCATTCCTTCTGCATACACACAGACTTAGGATTAGAATTTTCTTCTCCTTAGTGTCTGCCTGAAGATTCGCTGAGCTTTTTGAAGATGCTGGTAGAACCTGAGGTGAATTGACCTGCTTTTCCCAACTCATGATTCCTGTTTTCAGCTTATGATTGCTCAGCACGCACGTTCATGAGCACAACAGCAAAAGAAGGTATGTGCATATGGACACATTCTGTAGCTGACAGCAGCTCGCCGTTTCTCCCCATATCAGCCCATAGGTGACCTGACCTTCATATCTCATACTCATCTGAAACTAATGCCACGTTGGACTGAGTGGGATTCACAGGAGTGTTTGAACTGTGTGAATTGGCAAAAGTTTGTTTCATTTGTGAGGTCTTCAAGGCCAACAGTGCTATTTTAAAGATTATATTCTAGCACAGGATAAAGCCACCATCTGTGTTCATCAAAACAGAATTCTTTAGTACTTCTGATAAAAATACAGAATAAAGATTTGAAGCAACAGATCAAAGTGACATGGGGTGATGTGGCTGCCTCTTTATGGAACACTGGCAGACTAAACTAATGAACCATTTAAATAAAGCTGTTAGCCATTTTCTGTAACTAAGTAAACCACCAATCTGTATGCCACCTTTATCCTGGTGTGTCTGCTCTTTTCTACCCTAATGTGTTTCCAGGCTCTTACGTTTAATAGAACCTCGGGCTGTTTCAGGGGATAGCTTCTTCATGAATATTACTACTTGAGTTACAATTACATTCCACATTACATCAGTTAATTAGCACAGATCTCTGCTTATCTCACTGCATGAGCTGACTTTAAAGCCTCACGTCACCTGCACCAAATCCACCCAAGTAAGTGGCTTTTAAAGCTGCTACACTCATTTCTGGGTTCTGTATGTTGAGAGTTAATGCACTTCACTGTTGCTCCATTTGATATGTGGAGCTAGTAAAACGGAAGCTGGTATAGAACACTGACACCTTTTATTTGCATGCTAAGGCTTCATAACAGCAGTTACGTTACCGGATAGAGCACAAAAATCAGTGTTCAACAGGCAAGTTCAAACACTGCCACTTTTAATTTGAGACTTGTGTTGTTAAAAAGAAGGGGAGGAGGGACTGAATAAACTCATTTACACTGAATGTGAATTTCACCAGTTGTACAAAGAAGAAACAGAATACCAGAAGGGGAACAGAGAAATTTCAATCAACAGCAGATAAATGACTGCTTAAAGGAAGTTTAGCAGTTGAAAGGCTGATATTTTGTTCCCAATCAACTATTTCCTTCTTGCTGATGAGAAGTTTTCTTACTCCTGAATAGCTAGTTAAAAGACTAATCAGTACAAGACACTAAGCAGACATGGTTTTGTTAATGTGAACATGCACAGCTGTCCATTAATGTTTATAGAAAAGGCAACTTTGACAATTTTCCTAAGTCTTACTGTGATGGGAGCATTAGAGGGAAAGCATGAATGTAAAACATTTAATCAAGTTAATCTGCCTTGTAATATCAATTAATCTAGTTTTGATAAAGAAGCACTTACAGTTCTACAAGACAAGATAGAAAGGTAACTTGTGTGGGTCTCATTTTTTAAATATAAGTGCTAACCATCCCCAAAATACAAATGCTTCTCTCATGCATTTTTAAAGGTGTAATGACTTAAAGTTACTGCACTGAAAATGTCCACACAACATCACATGTTGCTAAGGAGCTAACAAAATAAAATACAGGCAGAAAAATCAAAATTAGAAGCCAACTGCATAAACCAGGGGTGTTCATCCTTTTACAAAGTCATCCTAAGATGCAGAGGAAATACATTTTAAATGTAGTACAATATAAACTGTTCTAATATGTAAATGTATTACAGTACATACAAATTTTGACTACAGAATTGAAACACTAAGAAACAGGACGACTTGAATACCAAGCTGGAGAAGAATAAATTATTCATCTTACTCTAGAATTCCAATACCAATCAGCAAATAGCAAAACACGCTTTTCCAAGGGTGCCTCTTTCCTCCTGCTTACACTGCAAAAGCACATGGCAAAAGATTCTATTTTTTAAGCCCCCACAAATAAACGCGAACAGTGCCAGCTTCTAACAGCTGATGGACGCAGCCAGAGCTTGCAGAAGTTCTCACTACCAGTTTCAGCTCTGTCTGCTAATTCTCTTGCGCACTATAAAAGGCTTCATCAAGAAAGAGTACACTGACCAAACAGATCAAGGAAAATTACAAAAAAACCCCCAAAGAGTTTAATTTAAGTTAGACATACCAGACCTGCAATGGAAGGAGAGCCAACTATGTTTAGCAATCTGTTTATATCAGAACTGGTTTAAGGTCAGTATGTAGATAAGACAAACACACAATAGTTCCAGGTATTTAAGACTAAACCATGAAAACAGTAGCAGTGACAGTATGGAATAAGCTGCTGAACTTCAAAAGACATGTAGAAGAACTGGCAGTTTTACAAGGACTATTCAACTCTGGAAAGAACAGAAAGCTGAGTATTTCCAACCAACCAATACCCCACAATACTCACTCTGCAATTTTCTTTGACCTGGCAGAAACTATGACAGAACAAGCATTTTAAACATCTGAATAGCTTGCTTCCAGTGGAAAAAGAAGGAATACTAGATACAGACCTTAAGATTGGTTTTGTTGTTGAACTTACATCCTCTTCTACCCTAAACATACAAATACTGCTTTGTCATAGTTTTAACTTCTCTACTATTCTAATAATATTTCCCTGATTTAACAGTTTATTTTGCTCCATGCAAAACATATCTTTACTTATCATATTTTCCCTTCAGTAAATCAGATACAGACTACATCTTTGCTAATGCTTTCCTCATGCTTCATCTCAGTAATACTACTGCCCAAGGCTCTGTGTGCCCTTAGTGTTTTATGTCTTGGATTCTTACAAACAAGTAAGAGAGAAAACATAACATCAACTATGACTTAAAAACTAAAGTAAGGACACATCGATACCCAAATCTTAAGTAGAAGAGTATTTAAACTGTACTACAAACTCCAATGAATATTGAGGCAACATAGAAAAGCCTGAAATACTAGGTGTTTCAGATTTAAGGACAAATTACAGTAAACCTGACCAGATCAATGAAATTATACCTATAATATCATATTGCACAGTGTAAGAACTGATTTACTAAAGGGAACCGTTTCTGTCACAACATACATATTTGACAGCTGATTTAGACAAGGGATAGAAAATTTTCTTCTAGTTGGTGACTTACAATAACTAGAAAGTAAATACATTTATCAATTTGATGAATGAACTTACCCTGCAGCTATCCCATGTATATTAGATTGCTTATTGTTCTAGCTAATGGGTCCATCATACTGAAAATAATCTTCTGTCTCCAACATTTCCCCCTATGGTTAAATTGGCATTCACAAGCATGTAACAAGGAGCAGTCGCAGAAGCCTAATGTGATCTTCCAATTTAAAAATACCACTGAAAGAAGTGATTAGTCACCGCCCAGGCAGCATGAGTAAGAAAAGGTCCACAAAGTTCTGTTTTGTAACGGAATTCTCTGTTTTACTGATAACATGACTAGTGATTCAGAGGCAAGAACTAAATCTATATATAGGTATGAGAAAATAAGGATCTACACATACAACTTTTTAATGTAGCCCTCAATAGATCCCCAGCATCTCCATCTTCCACAGAATATAGTAAAGGACTTAATATTAGAATGCTTCCAAATAAAGGAGCAACAATCTGTTAACAGAATGCCTCCATCCATATTTTTCCACTTCTGCAAAGATGGAATATTTGCAATTAATAACAGATGCACTGTAGTCTCAATAACAAATAGAGAGAATGGCATATAATCAACAAAGTAACTGTGGAACAGGCTATGATGAAAACAGACAAAACCCACTAAGTTGTTAACAAAACATTCAGAACTATTCACCCAGGAGTTTTAGGAGAACTCAAGAATGAATCAGATCAATTATTAACCTCTCATTTAAAACTTCCTTGATGCCTGGAGTTTCAAAGGTGGCAATCTCTAAAAAAAAAAAAAACGGACTCTAAGGGGATTCAAACAACTCTAGTTCTATGAGCCTGGTGCTCATACCAAGCAACTTAATGGAATATATCAAATGTTAAAAGAGGTAGACAATAATGAGAAAGTCTGCCTGAAGTGACATGGCAAGGGAACCTCTTGGGAGCTCTCTGAAGGGGTCAAGCAGCTTGTGAAGAATGGCGATTCAACTGGTAGCCTCTGGAATTCCCAATAAGTTCTGTCAAAATACCTCACTAAAGGCTTTTGAGAAAACCAAAGAGTTATATCATAAGAGGAAGGAACCCAAACAGAGAAATAATTCTTAACCATATATAGAGAAGAGCCACTAAACAACCACTTCTCAGAAGCTTGGGACATCACTGCTAAAGTTCTTTAGGACCTTATGGGTTTTGTTTTCATACTCAATCTGAAAAAATGGGAAGTGCAATGAAGTCTGAAAGGTTGCTACCTGTGCAAAATTATTCAGGGTAAAAATACCAAGAGCAGACTGAAGAACTGCACAGGATCCTAAAGTCTGAATATAAAATGGCAATGGTAATAAAATGGCAAGATGAGGATCAACTGGTAAAAACCAGAACAATATTAGCATCAGTAAAGAATGACAGCCCCTGAGCTCAAGCAAGGTCTTGGAGCCCAGGCAGACAATTTCAATAAAACATAAGTTCACCACTTGACAGAAAATCCAAAGTCAAATATTGGGAGTCACTGGAAAAACAACAGAAAATAATTACACCACTGTGCAAATCTATGGTTTGCTTATATCTTTAGTAAGCGTAGTTCTGATTCACCTACCACTAAGAGGAAATGGTGCAACTAAAAAGGATTCAGAATGAGACAAGAGGAATGACCAAAAGTACAGACAACTTCTGATCAAGTAGGCTGTGACTCTTCCAGCCTGAACAAGTACCCATGGAGGTGAAGTGCGACTGAGTTCTACAAAATCACAGCTGATGCTGAGAGACCAGGCAGCAACTAGGAGCTGCTCGATGAAGCTGTGAAAAGTCAGATCCTAGGCAAACAGAAGGACAGGTAAGAACATGAACGTACAGAACTCTGTAAAAGGACAATTCTCATGCACAATTTTTACACAGTATTAACGGAGGCTGGACAATTACATTGACAGAAGAGTTTATTGCATCCACAAACTACTGCAGGCTGAAAAAGAAGCTTATGTATGGTTTTATTAATAATTTATAATATAATTTACTTTGCAGACTTGTTCTCACAAATTTCACTTAAGACCCAACCCAAGGCAAAAATCAGTAGACAGACTGTCAGAGTCTTATAAATGATATATGCGTTAGCAGGACACTGATTAAACATAAAGTAACTACTTCTAAGCAATATTCCACTTGAAGTGTTGCAGAAGCATGAAATGTCAAAGGGATTTGTGAATGTAACTTTAAATGAAGTCCATTCAGAAACCCTGTTGTAAGGCTCTGAATATGACCGTACTTGTAAGCTTAAGTTAGCAAATACTTAGAATAAGAAGATAAACTCGCCTTTTCTAAAGCTGAGTTTTGTGCATTCTAAGTTGTTATTTTACCTTTAAGAGGAATTAACTTCCATGCGGAGAACTCTTGATTCTATTTCCACTACTAGCAAATTGTTTCATAATTCTACTGGCATGTTATTAAACAAATGTTTATTTCTGCAGCCTTTATATTGTGGCAATGCTTCATAGTTCAAGCTACCCCCACTGCATTATCCTGAACTCCACACACATGTAACAGACAGATCCTGCATCTCTCACACAAGCCCCACAATACTAACACAGTATAGCATGAAGGAAAATAACTGACACAGAAATACAGCAAACAACAAAAACTATTTCATTTCCTCCCTCTATGATAGTAATACTTCAGGAAAACTGAGGACATTACTCACTACAAAAACCAGGTTATTCTTTTAACATTAAACGAAAATGAAGACTGGTTTCCTACTGATGTGCATAGGATCCCTACTGTCTAATCAAAGTTGAGCTGAAGCATGGCATTTTCTTTAACACAACTATTAGTAGCCTCTCCCTGTTATCCAGTTTCATACTGTCACTAAATACATAGAACCTTAATCTATGACCTCTATTCTTCTATCAGCTTTGGCTGAAATGGTCCAATAGGTTTAAAAGTTGCTTCTGCACTCTATTAGACTCCTTCAGCACACAGACATTTATAAATACACTCATGCCCACAGGCAACATGATCAGATCAACCCTATGCTCTCAAATGAAGAAAAGGTAAGATGTGTTTAGATCCCAATTTAATTCTGTGCACTGATGCAGAAGTTAACTATTTAGTGTCTGCTAGACATACTTTTCCTGCAAAACAGCAGAGTACAACAGAGGTAACGACCCAGCTAATGTTTAGCAGCTCTTTGTTACATTAAACTGGTAATGTAACATTGATTTCAATGATATAGCAGCATCATTAGATTAGAATTCAGGTGCTTGCCAAACATTTTCCCAAGAAGATGATGAAGTCAAATAAAAAGCTACTTGAATAGAAAAATGATTCAAAAATTCTTTAATCCGGCAACGCATTTTCTTTAAATTCAATATTAATTATACAGCAATCACTAAAGTACAAGGATATAGGAATCTATTTATGTGCAAATTGCTACTAAAACATCAAGTTGCTCTTACCTTGAACTAGATCTTGACTTTACATCTTCTTTTGCCATTCGTTCACTACTAGTATCTTCACTGTTGTCCATTTTTTTCCCACACAATTGTTTTCTCTTCTCCCACTTCTTCTGCTGATTTGAGATGCTTTCTGCTTCTCCTTGTGAGTCGCTTTCTGCTCCTACCTGTGAACCTGAGGAATGTGCCAGGCACTTAGAGGAGGTTGGCAGTTTCTGCTCTTCTCTGCCAAAGTCTCTTTCTGCTAACAAAGCAGAAGTTTCAGGACTTAATGTTTCCTGTGCAGGGACCGAGTTGTCCAAATTATCTACATGGTCCATTTCCTTAGACTTTACTAATGTGTATGAAGCATTTACAACACCTCCCGCAGAATGTTTAGTCTTTAAACCTTCAACACTGTCCTCCCTGCTGTCTTCACAGCTGCCACAACACACACAAGAATTAATTAGACAGTTTGTGGCAGCTATACTGAGTTTATGAGATTCATCCTCCTCATTTGCTAATGGATTAGCAGATCCAGGAACACAACTAATAGCTGCCTCTGGAGTTGTTACTGGGGATTCAGAGCTAGAAGGAGATTTAGGATTGAATATTACAGTAGCAGATATTTTCATTCCACCTGTCCTATGAGCTATCACTTCTGCTGTTTCCGCATCATCAGCATAAGCATCCCAGCCATTGAGGTATAACTGCGAGTCCGGACCTTCTAGACAGCTGCATGAATTCTGAACTGAAATGCCAGACATCTGCTTGCTATCTTCAATATTGTTATTATTGCTTAAGTCACTTTCAGCATCTTTTAAAAGCAAAGTTTCCTCTGTCTGATGGCCGTTCTCATACAGCAAAGCATCTCTATATTGCAGGTTCTGCTTTGAATCATGGCAAGGGTTATTCACCCAGGCAAAAGTATCACTCACTGAATCCAACCCAGCAAGAGCTTCTCCTGCTCCATCTAGGTCATCCATAAAAAACACTCTATCCTCTTCATCAGTCAAATTGTCAAGATGGTGTCTTGTTGGTGAAGCTTCTGTGCTAGAACTATTTCTTAAGCTAGGTCTGTGAGCTGGAGACTGACAGATGCTTGGAGGGGAAAGCAGAGAAGACATTTCATCTCCAACTCTGTGTACCATCCTATTCAGCTGTTCCAGCTCCTGTTCATCATACTGCATAGAACAAGCCAGCTCAGCCTCTGTGTTTTCAGCTTTTGCTGAAAGCTCCTTAGCAGGCAAAGTGGCAGCTATCACTGGTGTAATGACAGAGGGTACTTCAGCGTCTGCTCTGACAGGAAAATCCACATCTTGAGAGATGCAGAGGTTACGTTCCAGTGTATGCAGCTCATCCTCAGTTAATGTCTGAAGTAGATCCCTGGAAACACAAACATACACACATCACTTTGCATTTACAATCATAGGAAGCACTGATGTTACAGATTTTAAAAAGGTTTTCCTGTTACTACAGAAATCCAGAACTTGAGGGCACAGAGGACTTTCAGCTGCGTAATTCACAGTGCATTTGGCATTGGTATTCAGAGCATGTGTGATTGCTGATGCCTGAATTTGACATTACTTATGCAAATATAGGGTAACAAACTATATATGCCCTTGTAATGAAGCCCAAAATAAATCAAAATACACCCAAACCAGACCTTTACCCCATCTACTTACAGCGAAAGTGTTATCTACAAATATATTTTGTCATTTTAATGTATTAATTCAGAAATTTGACTTTGAATAGCAAACCAATTTGTCATCCTTCATACTAGATTCTGGAAATTATTGTACAGAAGAGTATCACAGCAGTTTCACACCATTATATGGTCAGATAAAAAGAATTCATTAAAAATAGTAATATCACTTGTGCAACACTGATCTCAAGCCTGTTCGCTGAAATGGACTGGAAATTAGCTCTCTCCTGCCTCAAACACCACAGTGTGCTGGTTTAGGTTGGGACAGAGCTAACTTTCTTCACAGTAGCTAGTATGAGGCTATGCTTTGGATTTGTGCTCAACATTGTTGATAATACAGGGCTGGTTTCATTACTGTTGAACAGAAACAAAGTAATGGGGGATTTTAGAAACAGTTTGGTTTTTAATTAAAACAATCCCCAACAAACAGCAGAGTAAGCACATAAATTCAACAGTCAAGGGTTTAAGCTTGTCCCTCTGTAAAGATATGAAAAGCATTAGATATTCCTGAGTCAGGCCAGAAAGCCTGACTGCTCAGACCTATCCAATATCAGTTTCACACATTCACTGTAAAGAAGGGCTGGAAATACACATTACTTAGGCTGCCTAGCTTCATTGACCTGAGCAATGAACTTCGTTTCTGCCAGTAACAGCACCTCAAAACTTAAGCTTGAGGATAAGTAAATAAAGCTTTATTAAAGAAAAGAAATCAATGAAATCAGCTGACAGTCCTCCTGTCTTTTTAGGCAAGTAGGATCCATATTGCCTTGCAAGAGTTGCTATACACAACCAGTGGACTATATGTGGTAGTCCACCAGCCCCATTATTTCAGCAGAGAAATAATCATGCTTTAAATTCAAAGGAAATACACTCATTTGCCCAATTCAAACACCAGAAATTTTGCTGTTAACAAATACAGATAGTGCTGAAAGAGGTCTAGACAATTATCTTCACTTCTCTGCATAAAGAACCTCACCGAACAGTTCTAAGCACAGATTTCCTTGCAAGGTGACAAATGTTTGATCAACAATCATCTTTTTGATACACTGTATATTAGATTCTACAGGATTCACTGGCAACATTAGGAACATGGCATGTTTTAAAATGCCTATGTATATATTGAGAATAAAATTAAAGTCAATGACTATACAGAGAGAAATGTTAAATCTCACTACTGAAAGTTTAAAACTAAACATTAGGCATCGTTATTAAACCATAAGATTTAACTAAGCTGTAGCTACTTCCACAGCTCATTTCCTTTCTGCTGAAATGTCTGTAACTCATCACTGGATCCAAGCAAGTGCTGAGCTCCTACTGAAGAAAGCATTTCTCCTTCTCCTTTTATTATTTAGAAGCCACAGGTTTAGACAGCATCTGCAACCTGCCCTGACAGCAATGGTAAGCTTTGTTCTAACAGAGGCTTTATAAAACACTGAATTCAAACCCAGCACACACTGAAGTTTCGCCTGTTTTACTCTTTTTGGCACAGTATCACAGGAAGGCAATCTAGCTTTGAAAATGCGAGGAACATCTTCCTTCCAGTGGCTGCAGCCACTGGCAGAAAAACAAGGCAAGTTCTTAAGATATACCCTGCTTGTCATGAGCAGCAGTAGAAATTTACTCTGCCTTCTGCAAAGCCAATAAACATATTTTACTCTACTGCCAATATCTAGGGTGCAGAAATTACTTCTTTAAAGATCTGAGGCCAGATGCCCATTTAAAGACAAACTTGTCGAAAGAGAAGACAGGGCCACAAACCCCAAGTGCACTGATCCTGCACATTCTCCAAGCCTCCTCCATTAACTTTGCTCCTATTCTGACCAGAATTTTAAACTGTCTGTTTTCAGAGAACAGCATTGCTGTTATTGCCAGCCTGTGCTTCAGTTCATGTTCTGAACAACAGCTGATCTTATGGAGCTGCCACCATAAGAACATTATGCAGGTACAGAAATGCAACTTATATCTTCCTGCTTCTGCAGTGCTGAGGTAAGTTTATCACGAAGTCCACAGATCTGCTCTGATAGATCAACAATCAGAAACCCACAATGATATACAGTAAGTATCACTGGTATTCATTTACTGCAGAAGTTTTAAATCAACTCAAAGTTTTAAATACAGCCATCTTCAAAAAACTAACCAGTTTTACACCAGTCATTGTTAAAAGCACTTTAAAAGCATGAGTTTTATTAACTCCCCCCAAATTCTTTAATACATTGACACAGGCATACTACATTTGATTTCTAGTCAATGATACAGAAAGGTTTCCGTGTCTTTAAAACGGTATGATCCTCTGATTCTGCACTACTTAACTGCAATTTGCTTGATTCTGCACCACCAAAATCCACAGGGACTCTGCCATGAATTGTAATGGTCCAGAAACAAGAACAGGCAAGCAGAGGGCTCTGAAAAAAGGGCAGAATTAAGGAGTAATGCAGAATCCCAAATCTGCTCACCTCTAAAGACCTCTGTAGCAGCCTCAAATGTATATATAGTACAGGTAATATTTTAATCACAAGAACATTCAGTGCCCCAGGTATCTAAATTAAATATCTATGCATATACCAGATGATATGCTTTGCATACTTACTAGGCAAATTACAGTAATTTAGCAGAAACGGCTTAAGGAGCCATGGCTAAAAGAAACAGCAATAACACTACTATGTAACTATGTATTGGTTCAATGGATAAAATACCAATGCTGATGTTTTCTATCTAAAATAAAAGTCAACACAAGCACCTGGCTTAGGTGATAACTACAACATTCAAAATCATCATTTGTTGTTTGACCTTACCAAAACCTAAACAAGATTCCTTATTACTTTTGTTCAGAGAGTCCCCACAATATCTATTGCTTTCAAAGTTGCCAGCCACCAATGAGACACCAAAAATTTTCTTGGCCAATAGGTATTTTTCCCTGGTATTTCTGCTACAATTAAATGGATTCACATAATATGTTATTTTGCAGAATTACAGGTAATTTTTAAACTGTATTATCCTAAATAAATAATCCACTCTGGCCTTTCTCCGTGAGTTAAAATATTTAGTGGCTAAACACTTACAGAACTTTAAAGAGAAATTCACTAGGATGTGAACATATTCTGCAGTAAGATGATGTTCTATATTCTTAGACATAGAACTGGAATAGAAGATGCAACTATTTTAACAGAAGACTACTTGAATCTATTTTCCTGACTTAACTACTGGTGATGGGGACTGGAGAAACACTCTTGGAAAAATGCTCCTTTTTTGCTGTAGAGGAAAAATATCAATATTAAATATCTCACTCCATCCTCCCTTATAAGGTTTCTGTGAACATGCTCACTAAGTAGCAATTGCAGCCTGATGAGCTAAAAAAGATCTGCAATACCAAGAAAACCCAACCTAGACAGCTTAAGTGTTTTAAAAGTAATGTAATTACCTTACATGAAGTGTACAGCTATTTGTATGTTACTTTCATTCAATGTATTTCTCATTTAAGAATATTACTCAAGCATCTTTGAGCCCAGTTCTCTCAAGTATTTGAGTTCCTTGACATTCCTTCAATTCAGAGACTTCCAGAGAAAATTTCACATTACATCTTAGCTTAAATTTTTGCTCTGATAAATGATCTCAATAACACTTTGCAAACTTTGTCTCCCTGACAAGTGACATTACTTTTCTTAATGCTCTTTACAGAACAAACATGTCTTAAAGTATATCAGAACTGTCTCCAAAAATTAATCTGAAAGGGTACTTTCATTTTTTACAGTTTACATTGAAATCTGTAGATATTGACCAAACAAGCATTTTACTAATGATGTTTTCAACCCAAGCATTAAGTTCAGAGGAAGTGAAAATTAAATGGACTAAGCAATAAACTGACTTCATTGATTTTCATTTTCTGTATTGTGAAAAATAAGGAGTAAGCAAAAAGTACAGACTATGAGAAGTATATTAGCGTTTATATAGTATTTTCACTTTAGCCAGTTGGTGAAAATGTCTGTCATAGTATTACATTGGGAATAAGGTATTTCAATGTAAACTTCATGGACTTTTTAAGCACCAGGACCATTAAAATCCCTCCCACAACCCCTCAACTCTTCAAATTATGTTGCTCTTTTACTCAGCATTTTACAAAACCATATGACTCAAAAGACCCCATAAACCCAAACATGTTTATTTGGAAATTTTAATTCTGATTTCAAAATGAATATCATTAATACTCCTAAAAATAAAACTATCACTTCTAGAGAGAAATATTACAAAGTCTTCAAGGGACACAAAGGATTTGGTGTGGTTATTTACAAGAGCTAACTTCAGAAATAGGCTCCTCTCTGAACCATCCCTGACAGAGCTTGTATTATCTCTCAGGAGATGCCTCACCTCTAATGGGTGACAGGAGATTAAACTGGATAGACTTATCTACATGAAAACTATTCTTATATCAAACTGCCATCATGGCATACCAGGGAAGTGATAAACAGGTGAAAATTCAACACAGGAAACAAAAAACTCTGCCAAATTATCTCTAGAGATTTCTAGGAATAAAATTTGCAGTTGGTACATAAATGTGAATTTTAAGAATATAAAGATCCTGCAAAGATACAGCTTGATTTCTCCAAAGTAACAGATCAGTCTTCTAAAGACATCAACTAGGAAAGAAATATTTTATTACCCTTTATAGCTGAGCCAAAGCCCACATCTCCAACAATTGCCAAGACTGAAGCAGTAGGAAGAGAGGTGCGTGCATATATATCCTGTAAAACCAGATCCACAATATGAAGAACTGGTAGTCATTTCTATTAAATTTAAAATGATCTGGGTATTGCATCATAAACATAATGAGAAAAAGTAATAAGCCTACTTAAACAGAAGCAATGATCCTAATTAGAAACAGGATCTCCCAAAAATACTTTATATTTCTGGCATCATCCAACCATAAGGAAAATCTGAAATGTAATAAAATTATACTCAGGAAAAAAAACCCCAAAGCCTATCAAATAGATGAAAAGTTAAGAAAATTCCTATGAAATGAGAAAACATATTTGGTTATTTCGTGGGTATATCAGCAGATGGGAGGAAAATGCAGTTTATGGTTAACAGAAAACAAACACTTTTCTATGCATTTAAGAGTTCTTTTTTAGGCATCTGACTTTCCCTTCAAAAGAGAAGCAGCTGCGACCATCTTTTACTACTTGCCTTATTTTTCTTAGCAAAGTGTGAAAAGGTCTGAAGAGTTCAGACATATCTTCTGGTTTATGGTCCAAATTTAATGGTCCCTCAGAGTAGACAACAAGGCCACTGTAATACAAACACATGCATGAACGCACAAAAATTACAATTTCATTACACAAAGCAACTACTGAATAAGGAGTCAGAAAAGCAGCGAGCATTAGAACTACACTCAAGTTATATGTTCTTACCTTACTTTAGTCTTGTTCACACACTGTTAGAATTAAATGCTATTTAAAACAATAGTAGAAAGATCCCATCCCCTCTGTCCATCCCCTTAATCATGAGAAAAAACAACAGAAGCATAAGGGGGTGAACACACATTTATTTCATCGCTGCAGCATAATGACCCATAAAAAAAATAAAACCCTAAGAAATTGATTATCAGCTAAGTTGGGAAAGTCTGCTGAATTGAGCAATTGCAAATAGCTTTTTCTTTCCATTCCAAATGAATTCTAGGTAAGATGGTTGACTCTCTAACTCCTATTTTTCTACCTTTAAAATAAATACAACCTGATATTAATATGTGGCAAAAGCAAAAACATTTGCTAAATCACATAAAACACATTTTGGTAATAGCATGCTTCTAAAACAATTCAACACTGGTAGACACTCCCCTGGTAAAAGGCTAGCTCAGGATCCTGAAAGCCTCTCTTGTCCTTCATTGCAGACATCTCAATAGTTCCTCCTGACCAAAGCACTACTCAGAGATTAAACAAAATTCACCTTCTTCACCATATCTGCAGCATCATATTGTAATGTGTCTGAGAGTGGATTTCACCCACACCAGGCACCATTGCTTAAAACTGTTTAATCCTCTGCCCACTGCAAAACCAATGTATTTTTCTCAAAGGCAAACAGATCACACATTCTCACACTCCAGATTAGTTTTCTTCCCTCCCCTCTCCCATGCCATTTTCTCCTTGCTGCCCTTACAGTTAGTGCTCAGCTACTCAAGGTACTTGAGGAGCTTTTTTTTCTTACACTCAAATCACAGGTTGCTTCAGAGAGCTTCCTAGCTACTCTGTATCCAAATTATCCAGAGTAACAGGAACAACTTTGCATAGCATCTGTCTTGCACTTAAAAGCTTCTGCTTTCACAGTCCTAGCAAAAGGTTGGCATTCCTTCCAGAAAACACTGTTATCTGGATGGCATAGTTTTTCTATGGAACGTCATATGGTGGTGATTTATCTTCAAATCACTGGATGCTTAGGAACAGCTAAACATTTTTCCTCTTCTCCCTCTCAGCCCTTCTTTGTAATTTGGAATTGACATGGTGTATTTTCCAGACAGTACTTGGACTTCCAGTTAGTCATGATGTATTTGTCATCATGTCTTCCAGCAGCTTCCAGCTGAGTTCCCACATTCCTGTTGTCTTTTGATAATCAGATTATTACTGTTATTATTTTTAGAATGACAGTTACAGACAATGTCCTATTTAACAGGAACAACAGGCCACAGGGATTTCCTGAGAAGAAGTGTATTACACTTGGGATTTGAGGTTCCTTATTTCCCTCAATTATACTGCATGCATTAGCTAACTTTAAAACATCCACCATGGTAAAATATTAAAAACACACGGGCTTTACTCCAGTTACTCCAGAGTAACTGCTACCTTATTAAGTCATGAAGACTCATTAGGAAAACTACATCTGATTTGTTTGATATTACAAGCCCTGCATGAAGCAAACCCAGTGTTTTAATTTAGTTGTCTTGAGTGGTCAACACATAAATCTACACATAAATTACACACGTCAATACTTTCCTTAAAAAGCTTTAAACCTAACTCTGGTCACAATGCAGTTTGTCACGAAAATTCCTTTTGAATGTAGAGTCATTAAGAAAAATACATAATTCCTGTTGAAAATTCCTGGTTTTCAAGACTATTATCCTTAGCTCATACTCGTGAGTGACAAAAAATGCGCTTTCAAAAAATACTTCTGCCCATGTGACATGATTCCATAGACTGATGTTCTTAAATTTAGATTTCTTCCTAGATGATGAATGATGAACTGATCCAGGTTCCTGCCTTCTATGTTTGAAATTCTACCTCCTTTTTCTTGTCATCTCTTGATATTCTACATGAAACTCATGAAGATTTAAAATAAAACATCACAATTATTTAGTGTTTTTTTTAAACAAAAGTACAAACAGGTGAAAAAAATGCCAAAATTTAGAACAAAGTTTTTGAAATCTTCACTAAATCTTTAAATGAGGCAGAGTGGAAAATAGCTAAAAAGTTACTTACCATACAATGGCTAGTCTTGGAATTGTAAACATTAAAGCTGGTTCATAGTCATCTATCATATCTTGTGTGAGGTATCCAAGCCTTAAGGCTCTAAGTAGAAGAATAAAATCATTTAGTAAAAGATTAAACTTCTGAAGAATATATTTCAATAAGAAGTATCAGCACATAAAGTAACACCCACTCTAAGCACTCTTAAGTTTCACTGACTTGTCCATGAAAGTGCAAATAACTTTTGGTTACTCCTTCTCAATACTTGTGTCACCAATGCTGCAGGTGGTGGTCAGCAAAGCAACTACAAAGCAAGCACTGCTTTGTACTAAAGGTAGATGGACTCATCAGTGTTCAGCCCACTCTCACTCCCTGTTACTTCCTACAGTCTGCTGTCAGACTATCCAAAGCTGCAAATGGGCTTTGAACAACCTGGTCTAGTGGAAAATGTCCCTGACCATGGCAGCGGGGTTGGAAACAGATGATTTGTACGGTCCCTTCCAACCCAAATTGTTCTAGGCAAATACATGTGTCTATATAGTAGCTCTCTGATAGAAGGCAATTTCTCCTGCTTGCTGTGACCATTGAGCTGTAAATCCTGTCTTTTAAAATGCCTGAAGCACATCTGATCTTTGTGTCATCTACACATTGTGGCAGTGTGCTCTATACTCCTTCATTCCTTAATGAAAGTACTGACCACACCAGGTCCAGAGTCCTACTTCACAAGACACTAAAAACAACGCTTACTGCAAATGTGTTCGGAGTGTGCATGTGTGTGTGTAAATAAAAATCATCCAACACTGTCCATTCAAAACAAATTCACATTTTTCTTGTCACTCTAAAGTCCCAAAAGACCTTACAAATTGTTGGTTGGGTTTTTTTGGCATTATTACTTCATACATAAAGACTCAAGCTCCAGTCCTATTTAGATTTCTAAGAGGCTTTACAAGTTCTTTATGATGATCACTAGAGGTTCATAGATGATTTGAATCATCTCACCACGTATTCTTGCACAAAATATCATTAAGTCTTGATGCCTTAGGCAGATTTAGCTTATTTAAATGCTTTAAATTCACACACCTATAACTAGGCACACCAACAATATTGTTCTTACTGGATTAACAGCTTTTGGGTTTGTTTTTATTTTGTCTAAATTCCACAAAAGCATAGGCTTGTGCCTTGCATGCATACTTCATGCTCTTTAACACCATACTTGGATACTTACTAGAAAAGCAAAATACCTGGTGTTTTATGATGCTTGAAGACTACAGTTAAAGTGTTTCTACAACAGTTCAGACTGAAGGTAAACACAGAAAATCTAGTACATCAGTAAAACACTTACCTCTCTACAGTTTCACAGAAAAGAACAATCACCTCCTGCTGCACATAATATTCTTTTGGGGACTTCACAGGTACCATGGCCGACACGTAACTGTGAAGAGTATAAAATAGCATACTAGTGTTTTACATGCCTTAACAACTTGGATTATAAACAAAAAGCAATCCTAGGACAAATCAGCTTGGAAACCTAACTTTTCCTGTACCATTTTGTATTTATTTTGACAGCACCCACTATGAAAATTGCAGTGTAAGAATATTTAAGAAATGCAGGTGATTTATCTATTGCAAATTGAGGCAATGGAACTCCGTAGTAATTTAGAAATATAATTACAAAACACACATTCAGAGCTCCATACTGTGTGGCACTGAGAAGGAGGTCCTAGAAGGATCTTTATTACAACATCTTGAAGATTGTTTACTCTGCATCTCCTTAAGACAAAAAAAAAAACCATGCTAAAATGCACATTTTACCTGGAAAAGTTTAACCTGAAATTATACTAGTGAAATGCAGTTATGCAGCAGAGACAATTCAGATTTAAAAGTTGGCCTCATTTCTATGAGAAATTACATACAAAAGCACTAATTCACAAGGTAGAAAACATTGGTAAACATGCTGAATGTAGAGAGTTATTACGGACAGGCCAGAAACTGTGCAGGTACACTGAAGAACCAATTACTGGCTGTCATGGGTGTCTGTATTCAAAGACACATATAAACCCCACATTTTTAGCCAATGTTTCTCAATTAAAGTACTTTTCAATGAACCAGTATAATGATAGTTTTATGAATCAGAAAAAAAATGTTCACATGACTTAAATAATGCAGGAGAATATGAAAAACAAGGAAGGGCAAACAGTAATAGGAGACAAGTCAAGTCTGTGGAAAAACTTTAAGCCACCACCCAATTCTAAGAAACCTGCTCTGCCGAGGGTAGGAAGGGCTGTATTATATTAGATCCATAGAGAATCTTGTTCTGCATCCTGTCTGTAACTACATCCACACCACAAACATCTAACAGGCACACAGGAAGCTGGCTTGAATTCTGAAACACAATGCAGGACCTGGTCAATGTGACCTCTGATGCAATAAATAGTTAACTTCCTCATCCCAAAAGTAGTTACTTTCATTTGTGCAATAAACCTCCAAGCCATTTTTCAGTCACAATTTTTAAAATCCGTGATTTCCTGTGGTTAATTATGGTTTGTGTAAAAGCACTTTCATCAGATTCCAATTTGCCTTCTTAAATTCACCGAGTGCATCTTGCTTATACCTCTAAGTACAAGAGAACAAAACCTCACAATCTCTAGACTATGTTATCATATTTTTATTTAATGTCTTTCGTCACCTTCTCTTCAACAAAGAAAACATTAGGGGAATCAATTTACGGCTTTCTTTTGTGTCTTGGAAAACCTCCCTCAAATGCCATATGCCAGTATGCAAATGGCAGATTATAGTTCAGTTGAAGAGAGCAAATGTTGATTGTTAAAAAGCTATTTAGTTTTCTTTTCATTATCGCTGCACTGGAAGGAAGAATCCAACAATACAACAAATTCCTGAAGAATTCAAATACAATGATAAAAAAAAAAAATTGTACCTTTTTCCATAAAAGAAAACAGGACAAAACAGCCAACTTCCAAGAACAAGCCCCAAAGCAGTGATAGTAGCCAAGCCAAAGCTCACAACACATTTACTTTGGATCTTTTACCTTAATTCAAATTCAGCAAAAAGGACATCAAAATGCTTGAGTGAATCTTTCATTTTTTCTGTGTAGAAGTTCAAATCCCTTAAGGCCTGGTCACGAATGATATTTCTAACTTCCTCTAAGCTTCGGGTCAGATCCTTGGCTAACGGCTTCATAGCCATACTCTCAATTTCACGATTCATAATAATTGAGCCGGCAGCCAAACACTATAAAATATATGGAGAGAAAATATTAATTTTTACAAAGTTACTTTTATGCTTTTTAAAAAAAGCACAAAATGTGGTATTCAATATCTAAATGAGGGCAGTACTTAATCCCAATTTTCTGCAAATTATCAAACAAGGGAAAGATTTAAGACTGACATGCCAAGAGTCATAAGCCTTCACACAAAAGGTCAGGGAGCAGCTCAGTCAGGGGGACATGAGAACGGAGAGAGGTTCAAGTACAAGAACCACAGAGCTGAACTTAAAAAAGCAATTCTTCCACTAGTTAGACATTAAGTATTGGTAGGAGATATACTGCATGTACACAAGGATTGCTTGCTTAAGAAGGATGGGAATCCAGCTAAAGTACAACCAATGGGCTTATGACTTGGGCTAGACTGTTCCACTATTGTATTCTAAATAGAATATAGATTCTAAAAAATCCATGCATAAAAAGAACAGAAATTCTGCAATGGTGATGCCTTTTTTCAGAAATACTGGTCACACTGGCCATCAGACCAGGAATCGAGCTAAATGAGTATCCTGCCTCACACAGAAGATGTCCATTAAGAGTACATTTTTACTGTAACACATGAATAAAACGTTTTAAAAATCATGCTATTAAACCCAATCTATTTAATAATCCCTACTGCTGGCTTTATTCCTTTATGATACATTGGAAGACAACGAGTATTGATATAAATCATATTTATTGTATTAATGGAAATATTTTACTAACTGAAATATTTATATAAAGGTTTTTCTAGTCTCAAAGTTCTCATATTTCTTCTCTAATTTTTTGAACTCCATTTGCAGCTGTGTCCCCTCCCCTTTCCCCAGGATAGGAGGCAATCCCAGCCCTTTCTCAGCAGCCTGATGCCACAAAAAATTGCCCATTAACACCAAGTAACACAAACATGAGAGACTTACTTCTGCTCCAAACCAAAGCTGTCCTGCAAGGTTGTCATGGCGTATTTCCTCAGGAAACTTAACACAAAAGTCTCGGTTGGCCCGTTCATGTGGAATGCACTCATCCATGATTTGATTTATGATGTTCAAAACATTATCCTAAAGCAAAATATAGGATAGCATATATACTGTTCCCACAGAATCCTACAATTACAGGGTTTTTTTTCTTTTAATAGAATTTTAGTGCAAACATAGAAAATGCTGTATTTAACTCTTATGGTCATCACATACACAGAGAAAACAGAACATTCATAGAAAGAAGAGTGGTAAGCTTGACTTTTCCTAGAGACTATTTCTCAGATTCACTGCACTTTGAGTGCTTTGATGAGACTTCTGATGAGGAGGTATAATTTAAAGAGCTCATTACCTCCAGCTATCTGTAAATTATCAGTAAATAAACTAGAAGTACAAGTAAATTGGACTCCTCTCATTTGCTCTCACCAACCCCAATGATATGCACTTTATTGTTCCCAAAAGATTGCCTGAGAAGGTACCCTGGAGACTTCAGAAACTGAATTACATTGGGAGCATTGGGGTTGAATAGAACTAATTTAGGCTCATCCTGGGAGCCTAAAGCAGGTAGTTTCTACACTGGAGTCCCCAGGGGGCAGGGGCTGGTACTACCTGCCATCTCACCCCTGGCCATCCAGGAGGGTTAAGGGGCACCACAAAAGCTACAGAGAATTAATAACTGCTCTGATCTACGTCTGCACCAGAGTAAAGATCAAAGACCTGTAACCAGTTTCTTGATCTGCAGCGAATAATCTGTATTCATTTATTTGAAAAGATAATTTTCGCACACCCCTGCTGGGAACTGCACAGATTTGATTAACATAATAAAGGTAGGTTCAGGGCATGAAAAAGGCTGAGTGCTTTCATTAAAGATGTTTAGTCTGTCTCGTGCTTCCTCTGCTATTTACAGAATTCATGTTTTATTTAAAATACCTTTGAAACAAATAAAAACAAGCGTTTCTGTGCAGAACTGTTTAACAGCAGAACTGCTTTAAGTCTACACTTTACTGCTTCATTTTCCCTTACATTTAAAAAAATAATAGAAGACAGGAATTTTCAAGAAACCTGCCCCTTTATGTATGTTCCACGCTGAGAAAGAACAGTGGTGCACTTCTGGCACAACCGAAGTTTCATGTTTTCTGTAACTTTAGTGCAAACTGCTGTAAACCTTGTTGCCACAAGATAACATTAATATTAATGCTGTAATCACACTTGTCTTTATCCAAAACAAATTAACCTTTGACAATATTTGTTACACGTTGGCATGAAGTACTTTATGTGTTAACAATTACAACAGTTTACATGTAGTTGTTGCAAGTCTGAAATGTAATGTGTTACCCCATGACAATCAAGTTGTTAAAAACAAACAGGAAACCCCAAACAACATCCCACACATTTAAAGCACTCTGGCACACAATGTCCAACCATCTTCTCTAGAAACAAATCTGAAAAAACAAATGCTCTGTAGTTCCTCCATGGCACTAAACACACAGACCATGGCCAGCAGGTATGAGAAGAGTCAGGACACCAAAGCTAGGTTCACCCACAGAAAACAGGCAATTTTAGAGACGCACCTCTCTCTCTGCTGGGTATAACACACTGCCAGGATTAGTGGGGCACTTGGATCCCTAGGAATCCACAGAGATGTCCATTATAGAAAGTGAGGGAAAAACCAACCTCACAATATTCTCTAGTGTAACTGCAAGGCGATCTTAAATTCAAATCCTGGAAGAAGGCAGAGTAAAGATGCCCCTGTTTTGGCAGTGCCACTCTAGACCAGTGGCTGAAGAACAAGCCAGCTGGCCACCACCTCTCGTCTCCAGCATAAAATGGCAATAAGTCAAGGAATCATGTGCAAATTAGCATGATGCTTTAGGGTGAGAAAAAGCAGGCTAAATTTTCCTTCCTTCCGTTGCTTGATTCCTGGTATTGAGCATATTTCTCTCATCATTACTTAGCTAGGGCTAGCTGGGGAACAGGAGTATTTTGGAGTAGGTCCCATAAGATGATTAACTCCTAAACCACTTCTCACAAAAAAGTTACAGAGCAAAGCATGAAAGTGAGGATTAAAGCATTTAAACTGTAGAAGTGCACAAGTCACTCAACGTATCTTAAAGCTGTTATTACTGATCTATTTTGAGCAGAGGTGCTTTGCCTGTAGCTCCTACTTTATAACCAGAGCAATACAGGCTGGCACGTTAGGTTGAAAAAGCCAGATTCCTGTTTTCAGGGAATTAATAGATGTTTGCAAAGCTCTCTTAGCATTGGATAGATACAGCGCTAACAAGTCCTACTACCAGTGAAATTTTACAAAAGCTGCAGGAAATACAAAGAAATATTAAGGCAGGGAACTCTGGGAAGAATTATACTTGAATCTGATTATATCAGATTCTGAATAGTCCATTTTATTTTAGGACATCTCCCAATTATTTTACTTGCCACCAGACCTGAATATGGAAAAAAGCAAATTTCATTCTCTTAACTTTTTTTAAACCCCACAGAATAGGATGAGACCCATATTGAAAAGCTTTCCTCTTCTTTATTTAATGCATTATTTTCAAACACAAGCTTATTCTACAGGAGCTACAAGATGGATCAAATTCCCCTTTTACAATCACCTACATACTCAAAGTTCCTCATATATTGAAGAGTATTTTATGCAATTCAAGTAAAGCAACAGTATCAAGCAACTGCTCTGTATTGTTATTCTGGTTTTCTAACCATTACACCCAGTAAAAAAGTACTAAGATTCTGTCTAAATAATCTCAGGACATAATTACAAGCATCATGAAATTCTGTACCTCAATGTACTTGAATCAAATACTGCAACTGAAGGCAACAGGATATAATAAAGACAACTTGTCTTTTTACAAAGCAAATATAATACTATTTATTCAGTATATCATTTGTTTACCACCTGAATGACATTTAATATTCTTCCTCATTTCATCAATATTCCTATAATCTCTACATGTTGCTGTTTCAGAGCACCCAATAGCTACCAGCACATCTCCATGGCTGCCAAACTTCCTGAGTCAGTTTAACAAAGTTATTTTTAAACTGTGCAGTACTTAACCAGTATTTAAGTTAAGCCAATAATTAATTTAAACCAGCTGTCCAGTACTTAATTTAAACCATAGGAAATTAGAAGTTTAATATCTATTTCCCAATGAAGCTAAATCACAGTAGGTCAATCTCTGGACTAGCAGCAGCTATTTGTAAGGAGTTACCTGGCTTCACACAGGCAGCTGGTCATTCTGTCAAAAAGCTGATTAAAAAGATGAGTGTCTTTTCCTGTGTACTCTAGTGGTGATAACAGGAAGATAGAGGAAAGAATAGGTGATGGAACTTTGCCGTTTAGTGTATAAATGCTGACAGATTTCTACAAGGTGAATTTTTTGCTGTTTCAAGGGGTGCCATTTCCCAAATTTTCTGATTTTCTACCAGGTTTATTTTATCCTACTATAGGGGAAAAAAAAAAAAAACAACAAACCACAAAAAACCACAAAACCCCACAATTCTCCATCACTTTCCTTCCCACTTCCATTCCTATTCCTCAAGACAGCCTGATCAGAGCAATCTAAACAGGAAATCTGGAATACTTGCTCTCATGCTCATTTCACATCTCAGCTGCTTTGAAACTTGGAAGGATGCCAGACAATTTGGACAGACTACCAAATGCACTGTAAGCAAATTAGTCTTTCTTTAAAGGAGCGTCAAGAAACATCCAATTTAGTTAATTACAGTATTCTGCTTTGTAAGCTGAGAAGGATTGGGTTTGGATACACGGTAGCATTGAGGTTTTGCTCTAATTTAAGCAACTGAAATCAATTAGTTGGAATTGAAGTAGTAAATCTTTCACTTGATCAATTTTTCTACATAAAAGCCTTTTTTTTAGACATTAATGCATCCTTTGGTGGTTCTATCTGTTATCTTTTGGTTTATTTGCATAACGGAATGAGCACAGTTTTGTCTCAGCTGCTCTGTTTAGCCCTTCCAGCAGCACAACAGTCGGCACTGCAGAGATCCTGCTTTGGGATTTACTCCAAGTTCCTCATTTCCTGGAAAACAAAGCTCAGTGTTTCACAAAACGAAGAGCACTTACACTTTATTTTGATAGGAAAGCTAATGAGTGGTAGCAAGGCAATGCATGCAGTTAGCCACAGTAGAGGACAAAAAGTTGGTTTATTTTTGGTCGAGCAGTAATTGGCCATATACTCAATAATCAGAGCATAAAGCTAACAGCAACTGCTGCATTAGCTATTGCAATAGGTACAAAAAGAAAACCAAGTAACTTTGTTTTACCTATGCCCTAAAACATGTGTTTAGATAAAAAAAGGCAGACAATCTCTACCCTTTTGTCCATGTCCTTGGTAAAATCTATGCTGCTTTTGCATACAATTAAATTCAACGTGACCTTCCTCAGGTCTTTTGCAAGATTACTTCAGAGTAAAGCAAATTCTCATGTTGTTCAGTACCCTCTTTAATATCCCTTTCTTGAATTATCAGTAAAATCTGGCCCAAGGTGACACAATGTGATAGTATCACCATGAGCTTAGCAGACCATATTTTAGCCTCCTCATTTAAATATATCTTTCATATTTTTAATACCTTTTTAAGGCTTGATGTTAAGTTGCAGACCTCCTTCAACATCATGCTTATGACAGAAACAACAGATGAACACACATCGAGGCCAAAGATAAAGCAAGATTTTGTTGTAATTAAAGCAACTAGCTAATATTCAGGGTTTTTATAGGTTACTTTCATGAACAGAAGAAACCAACAATAAGGTGACATATTATTTCATCATTTTCATGTAAGTAACAGGATTTCAAAGGACATCCAGAAGTCCTAGGTTCAGAAGCCAGTAGGGTCTCTACAGATGCTACTTAAAGATCCGAAGTACCTCTTAAGACAGCAACAAGTTCCAATGCTCTCCCTCCAGCCCACCTTATACAGAACCCAAAGGCTGTGCTTTCAGCTTCTTTTTTCCTTGAACAACTATTTACACTATTTCCCACTGCCAACACAGAGTCACAAAATGGTTTAGGTTGGAAAAGACTAAGATCATCAAGTGCAATCATTAACCTAACTGCCAAGTCCATCACTAAACCATGTCCCTAAGTGTGACATCTACATGCCTTTTAAAATACCTCCAGGGGGTTTGGAACTACATGATCTTAAGGTGCTTTCCCATCCTAACCATTCTACGATTCTATGGCAACTTAACTACCTCCCCGGGCAGCCTGTTCCACGCTTGATAACTCTTTTAGTGAAGAAACTTTTCCTAATATCCAACCTAAGCCTCCCCAGGCTCAGCTTGAGGCTGGTTCTTCTCATCCCAGGTATTGTTACTAGTGCAAAGAGACCAACAACCACCTCACTACAAGCCTCCTTTCAGGTAGTTGCAGACAGTAATACTGTCTTTTCTGAGTCTCCTTTTCTCCAGGCTAAACAACCCCAGTTCCTTCAGCGGCTTCTCATAACATTTGTGCTCTAGACCCTTCACTGGCCTCACTGGACACCATCACCTCAGTGTCTTTCTAGTAGTTGGAGGCCCAAAACTGAACACCGTATTCAAAGTGCATCCTTACCAGATCCCTGTGCAGCCTGCTCCTATCCTCCAGCAGATCAACACTCCTACCCAGCTTGGTGCTGACTGCCAGCTTATTGAGGGTGCACTTCTAGATGCTCCCTAGTTCTAGCCCTTTCACATCCTGAAAGAACTTAGGATTTTATGTATAAACTTTTGGCAGTAGCTCCTAGTTTAACCTCACCCACTCCGGAGCAGTACCAAATTTCATCATGAATTAAACACAACATGGACCTCTAACAGTTCAAATGCTGTATCGCCCAATCCCAGCAACAATAATGCAGTTTGTGTTGAACTTCAAGTTCAAAGCTTCTTGTCCTGAACTGTCTTGCTAGTGTACCCTCATCATGGTAGCAAGCACTCCAAACCTCACAGGTTTATTAATGGAAATTTTGATCTAGCCTTCTGTATATATTCAAAATTTATTATGCACACACTGAATAATTACGTCTCCCCAAGTGGAGTGACTGCTACATCTTAAGTGGTGAATGCTGGCACACCAATGTTCAAACAGAAGAGGTTATAAATATTTGAGCACAGCTTCCATTAAAAATGCTTTTTTAACAAAGATGTACTAGCTATTGGCTAAACCAACATTTTTCCATAAGGCAGTATGCACGTTTTTGATAAATGACCTTTAAATTTAACTTATATTTGTTCTGAGCATCTCTGTCTCTTGCACAAAGACCTAATCATAGAATTAATTTCCCTCTTTTCTTACTACCCAAACATAATTAAAAACAGCCCTTCTGTAAATGGGGATTCCTCTTTTATTTACCAAAAGCTAAGATCAACTTGAAAGACTACATTAAATACAGCATCATTACACAGTATCATCCTCTCTCTGCAGTAAAGAACATTTTCTGATCTCAAAAACCTACACAGAATCATAGAATAGTTAGGGTTGGAAAGGACCTTAAGATCATCCAGTTCCAACCCCCCTGCCATAAGCAGGGACACCACACACTAAACCATGCCATGCAAGGCTTCATCCAACCTGGCCTTGAACACTGCCAGGGATGGAGCACTCACAACTTCCTCGGGCAACCCATTGCAGTGCCTCACCACCCTAACAGGGAAGAATTTCTTCCTTATATCCTGATGCTAAAAAATAAAATAAAAAACCCAAACTACTTTACTCCTCTGTGCCAAAAAGCCATTAACTAATATTAGACATGACTGTTTAATGAAATTAAATATACCTAAACTTGTACTGCCTATTCTCAGTACAGAGCTTTTCAGCCAAGTGTCCCTTTATTAGTAAGGGACCTAACTTAAGAACTTTGATCACAGTGAATCAAAATATGACTAGATAAGTATCATGGATATAAGACATGTTCTTACAGCAGTGTGTATGTACTGAGGCCTTTTCTCTAAAGACTCTAAAATCTTTGTCTTATATTTAAAGACATTTGAAAATAATCAAGTAACTCGGTACACTAACATCCCTTTCACATAGTTTCATAATGACAGAATAAGAGACATTTGCTTTGAACGTGTCCATCTGCTGCAATAAACTTAAAATGGGCTTTTCCCTCCACCAGTACCCAGCAACTGCCTTCCTACGATGGTACAGCGATCCCCAAGATTTTCCAAGCACAAAAGAATTTCAGCTTGGATTTCAGCCTAGCACAGAGCTGGCACCACCTTCATTGTACTGCTCCAAAGCTGCTCCACAGCACAGAACAGAGGCAATGTAATCTTGAATTACTGCCACCTCTGCTTTGCCTTCCCATACTGCTGAAAGCATCCTGCATTCTCAACACATGCAGTGCTGAGCTGATGTGGAGCCAGCTTTCCTCCCTATGGTTCTCTGCTGCAAATTAATTCCCTGACCTGCAGTGCACAGCATTTTCAATCCACTCTGCCCACAGCCTTAGATAATAGGCAGTTTCTCAGAATGACCTCTTTGATCCATATGAGCAAGTAGAAACACATGAAAAAGCTTGTTAACATGGGAAACTACAATTTAAGACTACAGTAGTCTTCTCAAAGAGAAAAGTATCTTACATTATTACCAAAGAAAACAGTATCTTCCAACATGAATCTCTCCCCATCCAAGATCAAATATGAATCCAAAACACAGAAAGGAAATAGAATTCTTGTCAATTGTCATGTTGGTCCAGCTTATGGCCAAGCATTTTATATTTTCTAGCCATCATACTCATCATTCTGTAATGAAAAACAATAGAAGTGCCAGAAGTTTCCCAGCGACAATGAAAAGTTGCTAAACAGAAGAAGATTTAAAGAGATGTTATTAATTACTGTATTTACTAATTAGAAATGTTTATTGCTGCATATTTGTTTTCAACCTAGCTGTATCATTCCACTGATCACTGAACACCTGTGGGAGGAAAAGCCATAAACTTAAGATCGCCATTTTCAGCCTGAGTCCAACCAAGAAAAATCAACTCTTCTCTTACATGCTATTTAGTGTATTCAGCACAATTACACCCAAGTTCTTTTTCTTTCATTCACAGTGAAGTACAGTAAAAGCACATGAAAGGGTTGACAAGCCTGTGTGTTCTCAGAAGAAACATTACAAGCTTTCACTCAATCGCACAACCCAATACCAAACAGGTACCCAGCACCGACTGTTCGAAGATGTCAGCCAGCACAGAAGACATCTGTTGGAGCAATGCAGCTCAAACAAGTAATCATTACTAGGAGTAATGAGATGACAAACATTGTAATCAATTATAAAACAGCTGAACTGGAAACTCTATAGGCAAAACCTTACAAGCTTTATTATCACAGATAAACAGTACAACAGAAATGTGCACTGCCTGGAATCTAAGGTTAATCTTGACATCATCCCTTAAACAATGCTTTTCTTTCACTTCCTCTTCTAAACTGGCACTGTCCCCACTTAAATTACATTGGAAAAGATTATGTAAAAGAGAGCAATTTTCTTTGAACAAGGCTTGGCTCACTCTCCCATCAGTCAACTGCCCAATCTTTCTGGCATGAATTTCTTGCTTTCCTACATCTGCATCAAGTCTCATAAATATAGACCTTGTAACAATTCCTCTAGAGCCACCAGCTCTGCTATATTTTAGCAAAGGCCTCACAAACAGGTATAACACAGAAAATGAGCACGATTCCCTCCTTACCACAGATCAATGAATATTGCCCAAGTGTTCCTATACAACTGGATGGGCTGGACAGAATCTGCTTTTGATTCCTACTTCTTCCTTCTACTATTCAAAAATACCTTTGTCACCTAGAGTTTCTAAACTCTGGCAACACAAAGATTTCTTTCAGTCGACTTCTTTACTTCATCTCAATAATTACCCTGCTGTCTCCTTCACAGACCTCCACTAACATGACTAATACAGTGTCTCAAGGGTTGCAAATTAAACAGGCTAGAAAGACTTGACCATTACTTTAACTAAAAGTACTCCTGGCTCAATCCACACTGTTTTACCTTTATATCAATTAACAAAATAACATCAGGCATACATTCTTGCCAACTTCTAACCAATCATTAGGTTTCAGAATACAGCAGGGAGTTTTTAGCAGCTTTAGTCTAACTTGTCTCCTTTAATGAGATCTATTTCTGCCTAGTTCTACAAGAAAATGTTCTTCGATGGACAGATGTAATCAAACATGAAAACCATGTACCTCTGAACTGCCTCATTGTTTACAGTGATTATGGTACACACTCCCAGTTTGCTCTTGTCAAGAATGTTAATGAATACAATTAATATTTCTTAGATAACTCACTGCCAATCCACTATGACACCAGCATTGTCCTAAGAGTTATTTAACAGCTCTTCACAAATACCTTCTTCATCAAGGGATGCTCATTAACGCCAACTTTCTTTTTAGGAATTGCTTCTCTTCAGCATGGATACAATTTGGATAAAGCACAAAATAAAATGGCATTTTTTTTCCCCCTAGGAGATTCTCTGTTCTCATACCCCTTAAATTTATCTGATCATAGGAGACACCTTCAGATAAGCTATGCCTTCTTTTCCACTGGAAAGAGAAAACCACTTTTCATCAGAGGTAGGCACCAAGCAGCATAAGGCCATTCTGCAGTGTAAGTGTTACACAGCAAGGGCAACTTTAGAAGTCAGCGCCTTATCTCACCTACTTTGCAGCTTTTGTTCTCACCTCCAGACAGACACAGGTTGCCTCAGGGAGCTCTCAACTTACTTGCACATAAGCATTGATTGCTTTCAGTGCACTGATCCACAGTAACCCAGGCAATTTCTCTGTTAAAGTTCACGGAATGACTCTGCAAATACAAGCACCATCATACAGCTGAAGATGTGGTTTTCTAGAGTTCTAACGCTAACCACGGCTTACTTAAAACTGGCTGTGAGTAAGGATCTACACACCCACTGCTCTCTTTTCCCCCTCTGTCTGCAGACACTCCAACTTCATGTCAGCACTTTCATGCCAGGGTGCATCCACATGCACAGTGAATCAATATGATCATTTGGTTGATCAAAGCCTCCTCTACAACCAGGCTTCCAGGCGATCCCATCCACTCCATGGCTGTTCACTCGCTGCTGGAACACAAGCCAGGTTCTTGGAGCACATAGACTGGTGCTAGAAGGATGGACAGATAAGGCTACCTACTTCTGAGGACAGCACAGTTTCACATCAACTTAAGCTACTGGATAGTTGTGCTTTGATGGGGTACACCATGCTGAAGCGTGGGGATAAGAAAAAGAATAAATTTGGAATGGAAAACCTTTCAACTGACACTGCCAATGGACCATGGAATTGCGCCTAAGGAACCAACACAGAAACACTTGTTTGTGAAGGTTTTTTAAATAAAAATTAAACGCTGCTGCAGTTATCACAGGACTCTAAACAGAACCACTGATATTTACATAAAAACATTGTCCTGAAATCACTCTATCCATTTCTATTGATACAGTTATAAAACCCATCAATGTTAATCTATAGCACTGGTAGATTTAAAAGCCTTTGCCTGCTAAAAAAGAACACATTTTACATGAGAAAAACAATGGAAAATCTGATTTCACTGAGTACAGAGTTAATTGAGAGAGTTATGTTGCAGTTCTGCAGCTGCAGACAACAAAGGTCAATGTGGTATTATACCACTAGCAGAGTTATAGAATCACAGAATAGTTCAGATTGGAAAGGACCTTAAGATCATCTAATTCCAACCCCCTGCCATGGGCTGGGACACAACACACTAAACCATGTCACCCAAGACTCTGTCCAAATTGGCCTTAAACACTGCCAGGGATGGAGCGTTCACCAGTTGCTTGGACCTACAATAGTTCAACTCAAAATTGCAGAGCCCAGATCTTTAAATACCTCTATTCTAACACAGAATGTTCAGGCCAAGGATAATTTCTACTATCTGTATTTTTTAAATGAGTTGACAGAGGAGCTCCTAAAAATTTACATAAAGATAATGCTGTCTTCATTTTTAGAGGGCCCTTAAAGTTTTCCCAATTATAAAAAATGATGTACTTTCAGACTTATCTACATTGCAGAATAAGCCAGACAACCACAAATGTGTTAATTAGATCTACTGAGGGAACTCTTCACATTCCAGCTTCAGGGTTAAATTATTTTCCAGTCACATTTGCAAAACCCCTATGGAGGACAACAGTACAAACAATAAAAAGGGCTGACACTGAGGCCTGAAGTTTGTAGCAATGTGTAAAAATGGATAATATTTTCTAATCCCAGTTACCACACAAGTCAAAAGTAGATATCGCTCTGCAAGCCCACTGGAATTCATCCTTATTTGTTTATGATGCTACATCAGACCTAGCCAGAGAAACAAAACAAAACAGAAAAATTAAAACAAAAAATAAGGCCTTCTTACAGTATCAGAACAATTCTAAAAGCAAAAATTACAAGAGATTGTCATTGGAACAGTTTCTCTCAGTGCCTCAGTTGCACAAATCAATTCAACAAGCTTTCCAGCCTAAAGACCGCTTACATTTCTACATTAACTACTGATCCACTTTGAGTAAGTGGAACAGCAGCAACTTTAGCAGTAGTACAGATACCCTGGGGTAACTAAGAAATCAAAGAATACAAATATCTGTTGCTTGTTATTTGCTCAAGTAATCTTCCTGCACAGAAACCTTGAGAACTGAAAATGTATTCTCAGGGTAAACCAAGAATTTATACTGTGTACGTCACATGGTAGTATCAAGAGCAATTTAATTTTTCAATTTAAAAATTAAAAATTTTTCAATTAAATTTGAGGCTTTCTTCTGAACTATGGAACAAGCAGTATCAGCATATAAGTTAGTTTTATTTGCTTCATAGTGGGAAGAATTGTGTACTTGGGGGTAACACTGCTGCTGTTCACCTCAACACTATTTTAAAAAACATTGAAGAAATAGTACTATCTTTTAGAAACTGGAAATCCAGTAGGAGAGAGCAGATGGCATAAGGAAAAAGGTAAGCATGCTTAGCCAACATAGCACACTTCCTGCATAATTCATTTCACACGAGTCTTTATTTCCTGAAGCCTTTTTACATGTGCTAATGGGAAGTTTTTGCATGCTCAGGTAGTGCAAAAGCCTGTAGTAGCAAAGCCCACCATCCGACGCCTCCTGTTCAACATCAAAAACTTTTCCTTACTGCAAGCTGTCCTCATAATCAACCATTTCAAACTTTAAGCAATTCTAGCTTCCTAATACAGGTAATTCTTTCAAAAATGATTGGTTTTTTACATGACTGTGTTAAAGTCTGCATTTGAGACAGAAGACAGTCACTGTATTGTTACACCACAAATGGAACTTGGAGTTATGATTGAACTATTTACACTTCTCCTCTCTGTCTAATCAAGCTACCCGCATGGGTAAGTTTATTTTCTTTCCAACACCTTGAACCCCAACCACTCAGTTTAGCATTAAATTATATCCGAAGAGTAACAGAGCAGTCTGAAATTCAGCTGTTCTCTCAAACTCACAAATATTTTGTAATCCCTCATTCCAATATGTAGAAGTCCTTGTTGTACTCAGTGCAGAATATATGTAGATGTAGCTATGTATCTACATAAAAATCTAAATGCTTCATTTTATTTAATGAAAACTTATCACAACCTGACAAAAGAGAAAACAAGGTTGCACAACATTCTACAAAATAGTTGTCATAGTAATCCATTATTCATATTTGAAATATATACACAACAGTTATTATATTATTACAATGCTGCTATATCTCTTGAAAATAGATGAAACGTTAATAATTCATGAATTATTTCATATAGAAAGAGCTAGCCTTTATTTTAACATTAAGGTCACAGGGAAAATTAAATTCTTCTCCTAAGAAGTATCTCTAAAAAAAAAAAAATGATTTGCTGCCTTGTCTGTCTTATCGTACTTCCCCAGCATTAAAGAAAAATGAAATGAAAAAGCTTCCAACAGAAGAAAACAGATTTAATCCCCAAGTACAGAAACATCACCAAATAAATAATTTGCAGGTATTGTTAAATGTGCTAATGTGGTGCTACCACGTGCATGTGGAGGAAAAGGCAATTTTTAGCAGATTTAAAGTCATGAGACTACATAAACAATGCAGAGGCTGGTATTAGAATTTATCCTTCTTTGCAACAGTGAAAAGAAAATGTTAAAATGCAGCAAATTACAATACAGGAGAGTTGACAGCAATCCTCTGATGGTACTGGTGAAGAACTATAAAGCCCCTAATAGTCAGGCATGTCACATTGCATCAGTTCCTATGGAACTGGATCTGGTACAGTCTCATACTCTACAAATGCTGAGAAAAGCCAGTTTTAAGATGACCTGGCTCCATTGTCCTCATTTAGCCTTTGAATGCTCTGGGAATCACATCATTGTGTCCCAGGTCTACTATGTCAACACTCATTCAAGATACCAACCTGTCAATATTTTTTAGTATAAAAAGTATGATCTAGGGCAGATAATTATGCTCTAAGAAATGAAACCTCATCTTTTAAAATAGATTATTACAAAGTTCATAAACTCAGAAATTAAGAGCCATTACAGCCAGGTTCTCTTTCAAAAGAAGAAAATACTGTATCTTTCTTTTTTTAATTTGAATAAAACTTTTAACAATTAGACCAAAACCAAACAGCTCAAAAACCCTACTGTTTTTAATGAAGTATACATAAAATATTAATCTTGCTCTTCTGTTATTACCTCATGTTCTAAATGGATGACTATCACCTTCCACCCAAGACAGTATTCTCCCACAGGAGGCTGCATGCAATTAAATGCAGTCACTGGAACCAGATGATCTTTAAGGTCTCTTCCAACCCAAACCATTCTGTGATTCTATGATTTTAGCATTCCACTCTGTGACAAAGGCCATTTCCCAGGTGGGCTCCCAGCAGCATTCTACCTTTCACTCACTGTTTCCCACAGCTCATTTTCACCCTCTTTCCACACGCTACCGTAAACTACTTCTGCCTGTAGGCTTGAACCACTCACAGAATCACAGAATTACCAGGTTGGAAGGGACCTCTAAGATCATCAAGTCCAAACCATGCCCTACACCTTGACTAAACCATGTCATCAAGTGCCATATCCAGTCTCTTTTTAAACACATCCAGGGATGGTGACTCCACCACCTCCCTGGGCAGACCTTTCCAATATGTTATTATTCCTTTATAAGGGCAAAACTTTGTTTTTTGACACTTGACTCTCAACTCATTTCATAGTGATGCTTTCAGTTGTTAAATTGAATTGGAAAAACTATGGAGATAAGTCTGGCTGAAACACAGCATTTTTGATACCATTCTCCACGTATTTTATATTGCTACAGAAACTGAGACAGACAAGTGATAACAACACAACACTGAAATATGCTTTAGCTTTCTCTAAGGGCTCCGATTCCTCAGCAAGATTAAGTAACGCTGTGATAGATAAGGAGGTTCAGATTCATAGGTGTCTGCTTCTCACCCACTATACGGAGGAGTGACCTATGCATGAAGCAACCCACTAAAGGTTACAATTGAAGCTTAATATTACAGCAAACAAACTGCTGACAGCTGACTTGAAAATGCAGGACTGCCAACTGCAGCAATTCAAGAGGTGCTTTCTGAGCAGGGAAATAGCTGGAAAAGAGTGAAGAGCCAGTATAATATACCACCAGCAACCACAGTGTCAATCACTGCTATCAGTGAGACAGAAACAGTCATGTTTCACAAATATCACAGATTCCACATTTTACAGTGCCAGAGTAATACAGTCAGGCAAGTCCATGGTTTACTTCAGGTCAGTTCCCTAACAGGGGAAAATTTGTTCCTAGTGCACATTTGCAGCTCAAATTACCCATTGCTAAGACAACAATCTGAAACTCAAGGAATAGTTTTGATAAAACCATACTGGGAACTGACTTAGATGCTATTCTCAGAACTTGCTACTGTACGTGGAGAAGTAATTCTCAGTGTACTGAAACAACAAGTACTACAATCCTGGTGCCACTTCCATAATGTCAAGTACTTATGCACAGGTTTGATATTCACCTGTCAAGCCCTAACCAAAACTCTGCTTTAGAGACAAAGGGGTTTTTTTCACTCTTTCCTCTCAAACAAAACCAAGGAAGTTCTGTAATACGTAACAATAAACCTTGTTCCATTTAAATAGCTTAAATAATGTTTTAAATCAGTTTGCCAACTCAAGTATCTTGTAGATATTAATCTATGTGAAAATAGCAATTCATTTAAAGAATTATCACTAATTCACAGGTGATTAATTAAAAAGCATA
This sequence comes from Agapornis roseicollis, assembly GCA_002631895.1. Classification (NCBI taxonomy): domain Eukaryota; kingdom Metazoa; phylum Chordata; class Aves; order Psittaciformes; family Psittacidae; genus Agapornis; species Agapornis roseicollis. The sequence continues at coordinate 105,848 of NDXB01017460.1, read as the reverse complement.
CACAAACTACCATTATTTCAATACCCTCTGATGTTGGAAGCAACTTGGAAAGTGATGCCTTATTAAACCACTAATATAAAAATACTTCAATCCAAACCTGAGCTGAACCCCCACTGCATATTACTCAAGTTTCCTCGATGCAAACATGCTTATGAAAAAATGTCCTTTCCATTACCATCAACCGATTTCAACAAACTGAAGTATGACATCCTGTCTATTCTTTTTTTCATTTAAGAAAAGCTTACATACCTTTTCACCTGCACACTTAAGCTACTGTTAATTTTGACAGAAACAAATAGAGGAAGAAGTGTTTTATTCTGTGGGCTAGTATTAAATAGACAAATGCGAAATACTTTATTTAGTAGTATGTTATGTTCTACCACTGGCATGCAAACACCAAGTCAAAAAAAGAGATGTCATTTTTATACTAGGCTATCAAAACTGGGAAGAAGTGTTATATCACATTAACATGAAAACGAAAACGCAAAGCATTTCATTACCTTGATTCTTACTCATAAATATATACTACTTAGCATCATAATATACAGTTAACTCACAGCATTTGAAATCCAAATTGCAAGATCTCCGGAAGTTTTGTAAAGTTAATTTACTGTAAAAAGCATAATTTTTATCATCAAGTAGTATTAAGGCAGAACAGCATAAGACAACATCCTGACTTGCAGTTCTTTACTAAAGAACTGTTAACGGTCCCCAAAACTGAAGTCCTCTGCATATCACAGAATCACTTGTGTTGGAATGGACCTTAAAGATCATCTAGTTCTAATCTGCTGCCTCAATGCACCACACCTTCAACTTGCCTTGAGTGATACTGCTGTACGTATGTATGCCCACTACAAAGCAGAATAGCTTTAAGGCAGAGTCCTTTTATTTTGTCTCAATCTGTTCATACACTAAACACGGAGCTTTAACAATAGTACCAAAAGTTGAAAGACTAGACAAAGACATAAAACTCAGCTCTTCATATATGCTTAAGAGCCAATAGAATATAACCTCTCTTTAAAGAGAATCACAGTTTGTAAGACTTTTGTAAGACATTTCTCTAGTTAATAAAACTTTCAGATAAATAAAACTTTCAAATAAATATTCTCTAGTTCATAGAACTTTCCACAAAACAAAATGTCAAAATATCTGGCAATCCAGTAAACTATCAGTAAATCTGAAATTAAGCAATTCAGGAAAATGAACTTATTTCAAGAAGGCAGAAGGCCAGGGATTCCAGAAATCTTTGCCCATAGAAAACACTAGAATTTGACAGACTCTAAACTTCAGGGAGGTAAAAACCGGAAATAATCTAGGAACTTTAGTAATACATGGAATCATACCATAGTATACCAGGTAGGAAGGGACCTTCGAGGACCACCTGGTCTATCATTTCTAGCAAAAGCATGGGCTATACAACATGGCCCAGAACCTGAATCTTAGGTGTCCAATGCTGGAAAATCTACCAGTTCCCTGGGGAGATTATTCCAAAGGGTGATTGTTCTCATTGTGAAAAGTTTCCTCTTGCGTTCAGTCAGAATCTCCCCAGGAGTAACTTGTGCTCATCACCCCTCATCTTTTCCATGTGACTCCTTGTAAAAGGCAAGTCTCCATCTTCTTTATAGCCCCCCTTTAAATACTGCAACATAGTGGTAAGGCCTACCCTGATCCTTCTTTCCTCAAGGCTGAACCAACCCATTTCCCCCAGCCTTTCCTCACACAGCAGGCTTTCAGTGTTTTGATCATCTTTGTGGCCCTCCTTTGGACTCTCTCCAGCATGTCCACATCTTTCTGGTATAGTGGGGATCAAAACTGAATACAAAACAAGGACAAAAAAATTAAAAAGAAACCATGCAAAGACTGGGAGTCTGGTGAACTATGTCATGTGCTCACAAGTTTCTTTTTAAATGCATTGCTGGAAAAATCAGAAAGGGCACATTTCTAGCTAAGAAAAGGTCTCAGAATTGTGTGACTGGGGTTGCAGGTGTTGCTAAAGTACTGCACAAGGCAGCTGTTATTCCTACTTTCAGGAGCATGACCTTCCATTAGAACCACTTTAACCCTAGGACCAGCTGTTAGTTCTCAACCCACCTCAGACCTCACCATACTTTGGTCTAAACCTGATTTTTCTGTCTTACTATGCAATATTACTGAACACCTACATTCTGAATCCTTACTAAAATACTGCTGCTCCTCGTTTGGCATTTACATGACAAGTTCTTAAAAGGAAAAGCCAAAACCCATTGCTTTTACACAAAGTACTACAAAATAATTAAGCCCTGATTAGCAAAAAGCCATTTTGACATGACATTTGACGATGATCTGACCTATTCTGCAGAAAATTAGACATCTCAAAGATAGCTACATGAGAAAAATAAACCCATCTCCATCTTTTCTTTCAGTTCCAGCAGCAGATTGTTTTAGTAACAGCAATCTGCTTCACAAATGAAAAAAAGAAATTAGGCATCAGAAGATATTAAGTCACAGGGTGGTGAGTCACTATATAACAAGCCAAATAAACTGACCAAGGAACTACTGGAGCCTGCATTTCTTGCATTCCTACAGGTGAAACACTCAGAGAAGCTATGTTTTAAAGAAAACAGCTCCTCGGCTCTGCTTGTACTAAAAAAGAAACCAGAAAGCCTGTGCACCTGCAGAAATAAACTGTCATCTCCAGGGATAAGACAGCAAAGGAGGAGGTCATCTTGTATCATGATATTGTTCATTCACCAGTATGGTTAAAAAAGCCTTTTCTAAGAAAACAGTTTGGAAAATATCTGCCTAGAGAGTCTGTGGAATGTCCATTACTGGAGGTTTATAGGAATAAGTCAGATAAGTCACCCTTCAAAAATATTTAGGTAAGCCTTGGGTGGCATGGTTTAGTGTGAGGTGTCCCTGCTTATGGCAGGGGGGTTGGAACTGGATGATCTTAAGGTCCTTTCCAACCCTAACTATTGTATGACTCTATGAAAGCTGATCCATCACACTGAAGACTAAGACCTTTCAAGATGACTCTCACCTTTATTCCTGCCCCCCCAATCACCGAATATTGACTGTTACTAAACTTGCAGTTTCCAGTTTGGCAAACCTTTAAATTCCATGGGTTTGTTTTTTTTTTTTCTAAGGACAGTCTACAGAGATAGTCAAAGTAGGCAGAAATATTAGAACTGTTTCTGACAAAAATGCATTGACTGGGAACTCTCTGTAAATGCTCTTCAAAAAAATGGCACTTCTTAGTTTTCTTGCAAGCAAGCAATACATGACTTTTTTTTTTCTTATTTGCAAGAGACTCAGCTAACTCGCTGTATTTGCTATAGCGATCAAGGCACTGCTCTTCGAACTCAACTTGATTAGTGATGAAATTCTTCCCCATAATAAAGTCGGGTACATTTGACTACTAGTAAGAAATTCTAGAAGGAGGCAAATCAAAATATATCCTTTACAGGTAACGGCCATTTTTTTATGTGGTGGAGATGTGAAAATTATTTTGATGAGAACATGAACATAAGCTGACTGCAGTGTGCGCTTGCAGCCCAGAAACCGTATCCTGGGCTGCATCAAAAGGAGCGTGACCAGCACGTACGAGGAGGTGATCCTGCCCCTCTGCTCTGCTCTCGTGAGACCTCACCTGGAGCATTGTGTGCAGTTCTGGTGTCCTCAACATAAAAAGGACATGGAACTGTTGGAACAAGTCCAGAGGAGGCCACGAGGATGATCAGGGGACTGATCTCCCATACGAAGACAGGCTGGGAAAGTTGGGGCTGTTCAGCCTGGGGAAGGCTGCGTGGAGNAGGAGCGTGACCAGCACGTACGAGGAGGTGATCCTGCCCCTCTGCTCTGCTCTCGTGAGACCTCACCTGGAGCATTGTGTGCAGTTCTGGTGTCCTCAACATAAAAAGGACATGGAACTGTTGGAACAAGTCCAGAGGAGGCCACGAGGATGATCAGGGGACTGATCTCCCATACGAAGACAGGCTGGGAAAGTTGGGGCTGTTCAGCCTGGGGAAGAGAAGGCTGCGTGGAGACCTCCTAGCAGCCTTCCAGTATCTGAAGGGGGCCTACAGGGATGCTGGGGAGGGACTCTTCATTAGGGACTGTAGTGGCAGGACAATGGGTAATGGGTTCAAACTTAAACAGGAGAGGCTTAGATTTGCTATAAGGAAGAAATTCCTTCCTGTGAGGGTGGTGAGATGCTGGAATGGGTTGCCCAGGGAGGTTGTGAATGCTCCATCCCTGGCAGAGTTGAAGGCCAGGTTTGACACAGCCTTGGGTGGTTTTGCGTGAGGTGTCCCTGCCCATGGCAGGGGGGTTGGAATGGGGTGATCTTAAGGTCCTTTCCAACCCTAACTATTCTATGATTCTATGCAAGTGAATCTTTATTACTATGGTATTTCCACTTCCAATTCTCCTGAGCTGAAAGCAAGTGTTTAGTTTTCACACAGAAATCCTCCTACCAGCTGAGCATATGGTGTATTCTGGACTTGAACCTACTTTGGTTTAGTGTTTTTCTTGGGTGTGCTGGAGAGGAAGTATCAAAGCATCTGTGCAAGTACCAAGTGTACCACAAAAATTTCTACCTCCAAAAATCTGGGGTTTATTATTGAAAAACTTGGTGTCAAATGGCATACAGTGTGACAGGGGAAACTGTATTTTCCTCAAGGCTTTTTTCAATTTCTGAATTGTTTTTCTTAATAAATTATCCTGGTTTAATCCAGCAGGTAACTAAACACCACACAGCCATTCACTCACTCCTCTGCTCCTCAAATGGATGGGAGGGAATAAAACTTGTGGGTTGAGATAAAGACAGTTTAATAAGAAAGAAGCTGAAGAGTCCTTGATCACTGCTTAGCAACAACTAAAAGAGTGTGTTAACAACATTATTCTTACCCTAAATCCAAAATACAGCACTATACCTGCTACTGTGAAGAAAAGTAACTCTATCCCAGAGAAGACTAAGACATTAATGAAATTGCAAAACCATCCAAATTAGAGAGCTAGGCTTCGCTGAATTGGTTTTTGCTCTAATTCTTCTCCCTTCAAGTCTCGCTCAAAACATTACCATGGTTTCAGCAAAGACTCTCAGCCACCTTTCTGGTTTAGGTGAACTGTATTACACAACAGGAACTTACAGACAGATTCCTGCTTTTCAAATAATCTACAGATAAAAGCCCTCTTTTGCTTGGTTCCTCAGTAGTTGCACTCATTTTCAAGACTATTCACAAGAAGCAGATAAACCTCTTTTCCATAAAACCAGCACAGCTACCAGCTGTCTTCACATTGTTCATTTATTGAGGAAAAGCCATCAGATTCATGAAGTATGAAAGCTGAGCAGTTACAAAAGAAATGGCTACTTCATGCTGCCTGAAATTTTGAAACAAGCAATTTGATGTTTGTTCTTATTTAAGGGAGTGCATTAACACTCTTAAGTGAGAGGCAGTAGACTTAATTTATGGATAGTGTTTTCAAAACCATACACTTTAAAATTAGGAAGGGCATATATCTACCAAAGATTCATTTTAAAGGGACTTGACAATAAAAACTAATACAATAAAAAATAATGTAACACATTTCCTGTATGCAAAAACGTCAATGAAGTCAGAAAGATGCCATTTTGATTACCTGACAAGAGCGAAACTGGTTGACTAGCAGTGTACATCTCTGTGGGTCTTTCCTTCCATCCAAACTGTCCAGTTCAGCTGCCACTTGATTTAGTTCCTCATCAGCATAGTAGAACTGAGCAAGGAGCTGTGGGTCTGTTCGCTGTATTGAAGACAAAGAAATACACAATATTATATTATTTTTGCAAATAAAACCACACTTCTTAGAATCACAGAATAGTTTGGGCTGGAAGGGACCTTATTGCTCATCCAGTTCCAAACCCCCTGCCACAGGCAGGGATACCTCCCGATAAACCAGGTTGCTCCAAGCCAACACTGCCAGTGATGGGGGGGGGGGGGGGGGGGAACGACCC
>NDXB01017460.1:79803-99844 GCA_002631895.1 Agapornis roseicollis | reverse complement strand
GGGGGGGGGGGGGGGGGGGGGGGGGGGGGGGAGGGGCACAGCTTCTCTGGGCACTCTGTGCCAGCTAACTATTTTTGTTGCTATTTTTTCTTTTACATATAAGTCAGAAAAGTAGCTTGGCATCATGGAAAAGGATTTCTTTATGCAGACTCTCACATAACAAACTTAGGGCATTACTCAGCTACCACATCTCCAAAACCATCCCAGCGTTCTCACTACTTCTGGCATAATTATCTGGTGGAACAAACAAGTGAATCATGTTTTGTTTATTAAACAAAAGTATATATACTTCAGCTCTAGGCAAAACAAGAACAAAATGGCTTTCCAAGTTAAAAACCAACAAATGCAAACACCCAAATCTATCAAGCACTGTGGTAACCCCTACAACACGATGCACAGTGCTACCTGGATCACAAGAATCAATTCACAGAAAGGGAAGGTACTGAATCTACATTGCCAAGGATGAATAGATGTGAGGACTTCACAAAGCATATAACAGGATTACATAAGGGATTACAGAGAAAACTGTAATGTCTTCCAAAAACAAGTCTTCCAAGTGGAAAGAAAAAAATTATCACAATGGATTTAGAGCCACACTAAAGCAAAACAGAATTCTAATACGAATAAGAACAACAAAGAAAGCTGTCAATACTTTTGATGATGCATATCAATAATAGTTTACCCCATAAGAAATTTTTTTGTTATTAAATATTAGTAACTGGAAGTTTTGAAGCCTATGAAAGCTTTCATCAAAATACAGGAAAAATAACAGATCAGTGTGCATGGAAGGAGGAAATATGAATTCTGACTGTTAAAAAGTGAAGGTACAAGTGGGAGGAAGGAGGGAGCAGATTTTATAGGAGCCAGCAACCTGGTGAAAGATTCATGGGCTCAGATAGGCACAACATTATTCTTAAGTAGTAGTCAGTAAAACATACATGATTATTTGTCGGAGATGTGTATAAAGTAAAAACTGTTTTAATCACAGTGTAAGAAACATTAAGGCTATACTAACCTTAGACTGGGAATTAGAATGGTCACTAGAAGAAAACAAACCCACACGGATACTACAGAAAAGAGCTGCAAAGTATCTGAAATTGTTTTGTTCTTCAGTGTTTTAAGAATTAGCAACAAAATACTTTTAGAAGGACCGGGTTATGTCTACAACCAGTAAAGATAAAGACCAAGTTGCATGGAAGCAAGTTAGCGATTGGAAAAAAAAAATAATCTATTAATATAGGAAAGACCTTCCAGGTAAAGAAAGCTGTTAGATACAAAGAAATCATTACTTTTGTAAACTAAAGAAGAAGTAGCAAATGCCTAGAGATTATTAAGATGCAACACATTTTAAACTACAACTAATGAAGATGTACAAGATAAGTACATCAGAGCAAAACATGTACCAACAGAAACAAGTGTAATGCAGTGAAGAAATTAGTCAACAGCAAACCAGAAGATAACATCACTTTAAAAAACATCACCAAATGGAACACACGCCAAATACAGAAAACACTGAGTGTATAAAGAAGTATATGTTGTGAACCATAACATTTTCTATCTGTAACCCAAAATATTTCCACTACTGTAAAAGGATAAAAAACATTGCTTTTAAGGGACAGTCACATGGATACAGTGGTATCAGAAATCCTGCCATTAGCAAACCACAGGGCTTAAAGCACTAATAGATGTGATAAACGTATATTGTACGGCTGAATGTTACTCCTCACACACCACACCACCCCTGCCCCCCCCCCATTCTGCAGCACCCAGGCCAGAAGACACGAGCTGTCTGTGATCACACACAAAGATTAGTAGCAAACCTCTGCAAACAGCAACATGGGATCAGAAGTGGTGAGAGCACAATAAATGCCAACAGGAATACTTAGGGAAAAAAACAACAACATTTATTTTTGCCTAAAAAAAATTTCAACAGAAGGCATCACAACATTCTGTTAAACTCCCTATTTTAGTCTCCACGAGATACATATCCTGCAGAAGAATCCTTCACAGTACAACATTAAAACCTGCACTGAACACCGTTTAGTCCCTGAAAAGGAACAAGAATATTAACACCTTTTGAGAACAGTATACATCCTCCACACTTGACAGAATCAAGGAGTTAACTACTGCAAATATTTTATTGCCGTAAGATTTAAGAGAAAAGATTCAGTCTTAGTAGTGATGCTAAATACGCCCTCAGTGTTATGTGCTGAATTGGTTCTCAGTCAGCAGTTTAGTGAAACAACAACAATCCTCCCTGAGAACACAGGCACTGATACTCGCTCATACATGCCTTGTTTGGGCAGGAATATAGTGAATTTAAGGCTACCTTTAACATTGCTGTGAGCCATCACACTGCCCAGCAGCTACCCACATGATACTACTTCATACCACCTAAATTCTGAGGGAAGTCAGAAATAAAACATGTTTTCAGGCAGTTGAAATGTAGTAACAAAAGTGTTAGGGATTTTTTTCTTCTTTAAACAGGCACTCGTTACAAAATTGAGAGCTTTTCCAACCATAAGCTTCCTTCTCTTAATCCTTTCAATGTTGTCCTTTATTAAGCAGGCTCAGTACCCTAAAAAAAGCTCTCAAAAATCACTGTCTTGAATAATGTCTTCACTACAGCCTTGATAGTTCCAAGGGAGAAGGATAGAGCTTGTGATAGCTGAGCAGGGAAACAAACAAAATTCAAACTGAATGATAATAAGAGAGACTTGAACTTCCAGCATTTCCCCTACCCAGTTATTTTGTTATTTCTGATTTTTACATTTTCCTTCAGCATTTATCCACATTCATTAAAGCTTTCATGACAAAGTTGTTAACCAAAAATGCAGGAGTTTATTGGTAGAATGATGGCAAAGCATGACTGCTGATTTATAAGCAACTAAATTGTGCTGCAGAAGCAAAATGAGGCAGCTGATCAAGGCTGGTCTCAAACAAAACAAAAGTAATGCTGAGATACTTAGCTCCCATGTGGCTTATCTTTTAAATTGGAGGAACAAAAGTTTTAGTCAAGTTCTCAGCTGTATTATGCTTGGTGTGTATTAGCATGATCTTTTGATTAACTGTGTCAGTTGTACGTGGTCCCTAGCAAGCTGAAGCGGCATGAAACTTTAAATCTCTTAGCAGGGGACCATTTAAAGCAAATCACCACAACTTTCTAAATTCAATTTGTTATCAGATGAAAAGATGCTGTTCTCGCATCTTGTAAAAAAGCTGCTCTATGAAAACCAGAAGCTGTCACTAAAAAGTGTCAACTAACTGGGAAAGGCAGAAATTATAGCACAGACTTCTCAATGCAGGGGAGAAGTAAATAGCTAGACTGAAATTGATGCTACCATGAGAAGCCAGGGTGCTGACAGATCAAACCATAAGTAACTCTGGAATTTAAGAATCACCATGAAAATCCCACTTCCAGAAATAAGGGTGCTCCTTGGAAAGGATTTCCTCCTTTCGAAACAAAACCACCACCATCTTTTGCATGAATTTTAACAGCAGCTTTCAAGTATCAGTACTGCTTTTCAAGTAACACTATGCATCACCTTGTAAGGATAACTGACAGCCCATCATTTGAATACTAAAGGGAACGTTTCCCCCAGGTTTCCATGACGGAAATATTTCCAAGAGAAGTACAGATATTGTTCAGGCTTCTTTTTTCTACAGGAACAGAGCCCCTACCACCACAAAAAGAAAGAAAAAAACATCATCATCCCAAAGAGGCCAAAGAACAGACAGCAGTAAGGGAACTATGCAGATGAGCAAGATTCCAGCTAGTGATATAACTGTCTTCTGATGCCTGTCAGTCACCCTCTGGAAAAATCATATTCATCATTTTTTAATTGCTGATCTACAGGCTTCATAACAACAGTGAAACCCCAACCCTGCTTAAAATAAAATCCATGAACCTGAGATGAAAGTCTTCCTTGTTCCCTGGCACTTTTCCAGCACTAAGCATTTGTGTCTCCCCCACATGCTCAGAAAGCCTGTCTTGATCCCTATGGAAAGAAACTATACGGAAAAGCATTAATTATGTGCATTTTGCTGATGGTAAAGCCAGACTGCTTTTTGACAATGGAACAAACCTACATCCATGAGGGTATCTTTTCATGTAGTACTTTGGTAACAATAAAAGGTACATTTTAAATACATGTATTTTATTACACACTGCAGCAACTGCATTCACAACAGCAGGACCATGTTGGGTGATTGTCCATGTTCAATACTTAACTGAAGGTGACGCCACACAACACTAAACTTCCTTAGTCAGGAAGGTTAACCACCAACAAGTGCCTGCTCAGCAGTTTCTGTTCTGCTACAACTCTAACAGCTGAAGTGAAAAGTTGTAGAGAAAGGCCATGGCACTCACATCAGTGGAACTGTCTTTCATTTATGAAGCTTCCTTTATTCTCCTTTTGGTAAGCGGAAGGGTGGTACAAAAATCTCTATTACTGAGGGCCCAGTTGTTCTTAGTCTAAATCTGCTACATTTTTGAGGAAAGGAGGGCATTGTCACATACTCAGATAAAGAGGGTCAACCACAAACTTTCCATTCCCTGAAATAAATGTTGCCATTAGATAGTGCTAAATGCAAACAATTACTGCATGGCACAGAAATCAGAAAAGGGACTTCACATGTGAAAGCACACTGAGATGGGCATTCAGAAAGGCTATCGGTTAGGAACTTGATCCTGCTCTGCAGAGTACAGAAACGCTGCTATGTCTTGTGAAACAATTCAGTGTATGAACTGATGTGTTCTGTGCACAAGGCAGAATTAGATCCTAAGCATTTTAAATATGAGGCAACATAGCATTTTTAAAGCTTACAATTGATGTGCATGTAACCAGTTTTAAGCTAATTAAGCTTCAGTAAGATTTACATTGCATTATCAGAAGGAAAAAGTGTTTTGCTCAAAAGTAATAGAATTTAGGCTTTCAGACTGACAGACACTTATCCAACTGAAAACTAACTATACTAGTCACATTTGCACTAATAGCTTTAACTGCCAGATGACAAGTTCAAACATTTAAGGCATTTCTTCAGAGAAGGATACAAGGAAGTTGTTCTATCAGTTCGTTTTTCACCTCACATGTAAGCAAATGTATTCATATCCTTCCTTTGGACAGGGCCTTAGAGTTTCTCACTGATTTCCAAATGCTAGTAAGTAACAGTAAGAAACAATCACTCTCTAATGGGCAGGTGAGACAAAATTTCTGATAGCTAAATTCTTATGTCAGTATTTAGTAGCAAAACCATTTCTTCACATTAACTGAAAGAGAAACTCTGCTACTTCAAGTATACCATTGTCTTGGGGGCTTTTTGATTTGGTTTGGGGGTTTAGTATGGGTTTTTTTCCCCCCCCTTTTAATCCACAGACTACCTGAAGTGCTGTCCATGAAGTTAAAAAGGGTAAACATTCGTATCTTGTAGAATGAAGTCTTAACTGCGTTGCACAGGCAAAAAAGAAGAAGGACTCGATGAATATGACAACTGGTAATTGGTCATGAGAATACATAAAAAAGCACTGGGAGAAAACCTACAGCCCAGTTAGGGTTTTGCCAGCTGCTGTATTTATCTACAGAGTATCATTACACAAACAAGACAGACAGGCCAACAGCTTGCTAGCACAATAAAACCCTAACAGGACCTTAAGGAAAAAATAGTGAGATCATGATTTATTGGGCAATAAAACTCAGGTGGAGGAGTTTTTGCAGTACTAGCACACTCTCCCCAAACACATTTCAAGTCTTCATTTTCCTTACAGAATAACACCACCCTTCTAAAAAGTAAAATCTGAGAGTGGTTAACACTAACCTGAGTAGCAAATATTTGAGACAGGCAGTTTTCACTTATGATGGATTAAGCCACTGTACAGAGTTTCTATTTTTGAGTGCTCATAATACTACTACTAATAATATATTTTCTAATATATAAAACTAATGTATTATAATGTTATAATACTAATGTTAATACTATAATACTAATCATATATACTAATACTATAATTTGTGTGAGTGTCCCTGCCCATGGCAAGGGGGGTGGGACTGGATGATCTTAAGGTGCTTTCCAACCCAAACCATTCAATGATTCTATGATTCTATCCTAATCTAGAAGAGCATGAGCTCAAATTCATGTTTTCTGGGGCTGTACATAAGCATGTGCTGAACACATATTACTTAAGGTTTCGGACACGTACCCTGCTGAGTGCCCTGCAGGTGAATCACAGCTTCAATTTCTAGGAAAGGCAATAGACTTCAGGAATAGGAAGGGGTTTTGGTACAGGGAAGCCAACATGCTAAGTGTATGAAGTGACAGAGCAGCCAATTATTACATGTGAAGAGTGGTTACCCTGCAATGCTACCTCCATACCCAGGCTATGGCAAGCCATTTTTAATTAGCAAGAAATTAATCTTCTCCAAATTCAGTCTGTTCTGCCCATGAAAGTAACTGGTGAGTGATTCACCTGTCTTTATCTGGACCCACAAGTTCTCTCATCCTATTTGTCTTCAATGGGCTGTTGAGAAGGGGAGTGAGAGCAGCCAGCCAAGGTCAACCCACACCAATGAACTTGTAAAACACTTTGCAAAAGCCCTCTCCTCCTGCAGTCCTTATCTCAGAGTTTGACCTTAAGATAATCACATTTCATTCTCACCTGCTGCAAGAACATCAAGTTTAAAGAACAAATATTTACTTGGAAACAGCAAATTCAGCTTGTTAGAATACATATTGACATGGACAAATCGCTCTTGAAATGCTTTCCTGTCATTTATTTTACTTTGGATTTGTCTAGATTTTTGTATTTGAATTCAAGCATTACATAAAATATTTTTAGTGATTTGTTACATATCAAGAAGAGAACAGTCAATTTAGCTCCCTGGGCTTGTTGATCCATTACATTCAGCTCCAGATCTACAGTCCCCCAAACACAGAGGAATAGTGTGGCATTTGGAAGAGGCACCCACTATTTTTCCTCCAATAATGCAACCTCCCCACCTTGCTACACTGCATGTCTTCCCAACTTGTTAATCAGACATCTTTTTAACCCTCTATAATTGCTATAACATGCCTTATGGATGTATCTAAATATTTATAACAATATGACTAAATATTTATAACAATGTATTTAAATATTTATAACAATTCTTAAACATTGAAGCAAACAATGACCTCTTCTTGGACATGTCCTCAACGTTAGTATCTTCCTACTTATTAGCTTCCTACACCCTTTTTTCCGTTCAGAATCAGGCGTCTATAAAAACCTAAACCCACAAAAGCAACAAACCAACACAACAAGCACAAACTCCCTCAAGATTCTCCCTTTTTACAGCCGAGGGATTGTTTTGCAGCAGTCTTTTGCCTCTGTTCAGCTTCACCTCATTTTAGCACACCCATACCCCAATGGGATTTTTTTCCCTCCCAGGTCTGTAGTTCCAGTATTATGCCCCTGCTTCACACACCTGTTAGAACACAAGTTTTGCCTCCCTGATCAGTACCAACCTGTTCTGAACTAACATATACAGCATTTTACTTCTGGATCAGGAAATAAATATTTTAGTTGATCCGAGCATAGACAAAACTCTAACAGAGGGAAACCTGACTCAATAACTAGTCTAAACTTGCTAATTGTAAGTTACTCCCTAGTTTTTCTCAGGTAATGACAGGCATAGCACATTCCTCAGGCTTCTTCATACTGAAAGAGCATCTTTATTTTTCTGTGCCTCAGCAAACTTGCTTATGAGGAGTCTGAGGTGATCTGTATTGTAATAAAAGCACAGTCATCTATGCAAAGTCACTCATACATAACCTCATTTGCCTTGTAGGAGGCTTTCAATAATCTTGGGTTGAACACCTTCCCAGATGTTCAGGATTTAACTACCCTGGCATCATATCACTAGCACAATCAATCACTGCAACAAAAAGATTTCATCAGAACTTTGTTCCCAAATGCATCTGTTCAAGCCCAGGGATGAAAGAAACAGGCCTTGGCACAGAAACTTTTCCCAGCTTTTGCCTTCTGACAGTAACTTCAAATGAACATCTGCGTAAGTAAATCTTTTGATCTTATTTCCACTATTTCAGCTAAATCATATAAACCAATTGCTTTCTGAACACCATCATCAGGCACATGAGGTTTCCTGTTCTGTTTTCCAGGTAACAGCAAGCTTAAATTCATGTCTGTCCTGTCAGGATCCATCCTAGTCTGACAATCAAGACTGTCCAGTCAGAGCATTTAACTTCATCTCTCTTCCAGAAAGTCCACATCTCGTTTCAGGCAGGGACCTACCTAAAACTTTAGGAACTTTCAGGAACTTCATTACTTTTAAAGACTTCATACTGAGATTCGTATTCTTTCTCCAAGCATGCCTGAAAGTGAGTAACAGCTTTGAAAATTACCAGAAGATGCAAGGCAGAGAGAGGAGAAAAGACCAGACAAACCAACAGCAGGACCACGGGGGACTTGAAACCATGCTAAAAACTTTGGAAACTGTCCAATAACAATAAAAAATATATTCAAGCACACAAAAAGCACATATTTGCTGGAAGGTGGTAAACTACCTGGATAACAGTGCATGGGAGAAGGCTCCCCTGTGTCCCTGCTCCCACCCCTGTTGAACTCAATCTTTTTGCTCAATTAGGCATTCCGGGGTCTTTTCAGACAACGCTCAAGGTCTGTCCTTGGTCTCCTGGTCACGCACAGAGAAAATCTCTCCTGGGAAACAAATGAGTTTGTAGAGCTATTCCTATTTTCTGTGCTAGCTCAGCACACAGGTTTAGCTTGACCATTTCTCCTCATCAGCATTCACACTGGATAAGCTGCACCAGTCTTCGGCTATCCCCCACCTCCACTGCCCGCACCAGTTCCTCTTAAATCAAGATACAGAATGCACAAAAACCAAAGCAGAATTTAAATATAAACACAACTGCTTTTCTGTTACATGCTTAAGATGAAGAGTTCTATATCCATTAATTGAGAGGGAAAAATTGAACAAACTGAAAACACACCCACCATAATCCACTAGTCACTGCATCTTAGTCTTTCACAGGAGGATTCAGAAATCATGTATTGTCTCTTGTGGCAAGATCAAATTTCTCAGACCTGTTTACTGCCTGCTTAGGGAAATTTGAATAAACCCAACACAATTATGGTACTAGCTATTTAATGAGGAGGCCTTTCTTTCCCCACATTCCCAAAAAGAGCTTTCAGAAAAGCTATCATATATGCAATCTATTGCCTATTACTCTCTATTGATCTGCAATATCACTTTTATATTGTAGATATATATGCTTGGGTTCTCCCCAAATGCATCCTGCAAGCTTCTGACTGTCAATTCTTTTCTCTAGTATGCTAAATGACAAGAGGCAAATTAATTGCAGAACTGTTGTTAAAAGCAAAGAATTGCATTACCAGTAATTCTTACTGTAATGTTTACAATGCTTTGGCAAGAATATGATTCAAAAGTTTTCCTTTATTTTATTAAATAATGGCATCACACCCCAGCCCTACATTAGAGACACCAAAAAAGGGGAGAAATTGGATCTTTGAAAAATGAAGGATGCTGAAGTAATGCAAAATATATTAACTTGTAAATGTACAATTCATTTCAATTTCATTGTAGACACATACTGCAGGCCTTCATCAGCAGACAGCTGTAACCATCTTCCACCACTGCTGAACTTCATTCTCTATCAGCACTGCTCTACACCCAGACTCCAGAAACAAATACTAACTGGGGACCATACCTAAACCAGAGGTCACTCATGCATTGCCTCACATGTAATGGGGCAAAGAATTTCAGTGCTTCTAAAGCCTCAAGATAAAACACTTGCTGGAGCAGCTGTAACTCACATTTCAGTGGTATAATAGATTAAGAAGTTCAGCTGGTTTTACTATGAATACTGCATTTGATAGAAGGTCCAGCATACACACGGTCTTGGATCAGTTATTCATTGCTTTTCAACTGAGAAGCAGTGAATATTTTCCTCTGAAGAAAGTAATTTATAGCCATTCACTGCAGCACTCCAGTTGCGCAAGTCACCCCTCCATGCTTCTGTGATAACAATGTCATGGTTTTCCTGCTGTACAACAGCTTCCAGCTCCTTCTATTTGTTGCCCAGGCTTTAGTGTAGATGCGTTTAAGTTGGGCTACTGAAGTGGCGATCCCACCACCTTTTCTAGGGGAAAAGGAAGGGGAAATGCCCTAATTCTTCTGTGACCATTCTCAGATGCTTCTGTGGTTTCCAACAACTCAACAACCCCTGTGTCTTTGCTGTGGCAGGGATCTCCATCCCCTACCTCCACTGAGATGGCAGACTGAAGGACCTTGCTAGCACACTGTCCCTCAAACAAACGCATGCTGCCTCTCGCTTCTCTCCAGTGAGCCCATTTTTACCACTTCAGACCTAGTTTAAAGCTCTTTCTGTGAGCCCTGCCAACTCCTGTGCAAGGATCCTTTTCCCCATTTGAGACATGTGTACTCTCTCTGTACCAGCAAGCTTGGTTACTTGTTCCCTCAGATGCAAGCTGCCTTGCATCCGAATTTAGCTCCAGAGCCTCTAGCCTTTTCAGTTTTGCTCCCTCCAGCAGTTGTTACAGCTACAGCAGCCCTGAGCCACAGCTCTGCTTTAATCCTTAAAACCTCGTTTGTACGACATGGGCAAGCCTGTGAGCTGCAAATGCCTGCTGAACTCCAGAGCCTACCAGTGATCTAAACAAATCTCAAGGCATTATTAAACATAAACCCTCCACTTTTATATGACGAAGTGATTGCAAACACACTCAAAGCAATTAATCAACAAGTCCTACAATAAAAAGCTTCAGGTTATTCCTCCAAGAAGCCAGCTTACCCAGTGAGGCAACAGCTTCCTCATGAACTGAGCATTTTACAACTTGAAAGGCTACATTGCTTTTCCCTATTAAAATATACATGTGAAATAGAGCAGATTTAAAACTGCAAATATACACGTCAATATAATGGAACTCAGATTTTTTTCTACCTATTTGTTTTCCTTGTTATAATTTTTATATTATTTGTAATTATCAATTATATACAAAGAAAATCA
Organism: Agapornis roseicollis; assembly: GCA_002631895.1. Lineage (NCBI taxonomy): Eukaryota > Metazoa > Chordata > Aves > Psittaciformes > Psittacidae > Agapornis > Agapornis roseicollis. The sequence goes on along the minus strand of NDXB01017460.1, from coordinate 88,783 downwards.
TTACAAATTAGGTACAAATAGAATACATACAATTAAAAGCTCTGTTCAGGAAGACACATTAACTTCAGCAGATGATGTTACCGAATCCCAAAATTGCACTGGGAACAAAAATACCATTCAAAATCATGACTAACATCCATAATTATAGTATGTATTGAGAGATACTTTTTATTCATTTGCTTTTTTTGTTTATTTATTTGAGAGAAAAAGGAAGTCCAGAATTTATCAACTGGAGATGACAGGCAGAAGAATATAGCCCGGAACTGATTAAATTTGGGGATATGCATATATTTTGGAGTGGTATCAAAGATTATTTATATTCAGCAAAACATAATTATGTTTTGAAATGGACTGAAAACATTACAATGTAAATCAAGCTGGCATTACACATCTCTCCAAGCAGCTACTGCAATTGCTCATGTTACTATACACAACAGTCTAAGGACAAGTCAAGTCCTAAACCAACTTATGATAAAGGAAAGGGCACTTAAGTACAGGGAAGGGGATGTGCGTATAATTACTATAAGGTGGTAAAAGTACCAGCTGATTACAACAGGACAACTCATTTTGGGAACATGCATTTATATATTTATTCCACATACAGCAAAATAATCTGTCAAAGTTATGGCAAAAATTCATTTCCAGGAGGTCTGTGAACACAGATTGTTTTAGAAAGACCGGTTTGAGAAAGGCAGTTTCTGCATTTAAATTACTCAAAATCCAGATGTGAAGTATAGTAGGTTTTGTTTAATATGTCACTGAATGCATAAGTACTGCGATGAGGAACAATAAAAATCTGAATACATGATACAAAAAGAGCACATACAAAAGCACCCATGCTACGACAGAAGCTAAACCCAGTACAAGTGTTGAGAACAAGACAAATATAGGAAAGATAGATGAAACTGAAAAGATGGATTTAAGCCCAACACAAACCTCATTTCTGAAAAGCATCCCTCAAGTTCCAGGGTGAACCCAGCCCCTCTCCTCACCGCTAAATTCTGAGCACTAAATCCCAAAGCTAACTTCTAAAGCTGTGAGGAATGCAGGCCTCTTAAGATAAATCCAAGAGTAAATGAGGCAACTTAAATTATGAAAATTCTATTAACAGCTCTTGTATATATGCAATTATCTTTATAAAAGACAATTTCAAGGAAGCTAAGCAAGTTATTTTAGGAAAAACTACACTACCTATTAAGTAAGACTTGCTAAATTACCAGAAGAGCCATTGCAAACATCTTCATTTCCCAGGACATAATTTCATTAGACAAAACATGAAAGAGACAGGAGGCTGCTCGACTTCCTAATGATTACATATGTGTGTGTATATGTATGTACCACAAAGATCCTGGCACTTGTGAAGAGCAGATGCTTTTAAAAAAAGCCTGACTTACTGAGAAAGAAGTAAGATTTTAAAGGAAAAGTTCTTTTTGTTCGTTCTGCCTAGGCCAACACCAATTCAACAGTCCTCCTCATGTATCATCCTCAGCAGCAGATGGGAAAACTCTCTAGCAGAGCACCATTACACTACAGCAATAAACTGTAGAAGACAACATGACTCTTGTACATTTCACATGCTGAGGAATTTATTCTGGCTTGCAATGGATGATGCTACAATAAAGCTTTGCCTCAGTGTTCCTCACCACAGGCATCACTCAACACAGGAGACTACAATTTGGACGGAGATACTGCCCTTGCCAAACACACTCAATCATGTCAGCTTCAGGACCAGTAACAGTTAACAGTAGGCTATAGCAATATAACTGAAACTATACAAAGCAAGTTTCTTACCCCCTTCTCTGGAACACCCCTAAGTCTCTCTCAGGCTGTTGGAAGCCAGATGCAACTAGACTACATGCAGCCACAGCACACATGAATTTGTTTTGGCAGACTGGTCTTCCTTGATTCACTGAGCCATCTCAGTGCACAAAAAGCACATCTGCCTGCACTGTACCTCAGCACTCATCAATGTTCCAGCCATCTTCACACTGCCAGTACAAAGCACATTGCTCTTCACCAAAGAACCAAGGCATTCAAGCTGTAAAGCACTTGACAAAGTAAAATACGGAGGAATATTCCAGGGAGTAGTTCTACCTGGAGGTTAAGTTACTTAAAAACCACTTCCTAAAAACAGTACTTACATTGAGAGCAACAGTGCATGAAAAGCAACATGAACATGCCAGCTGACGATGGGACCCAGAATGTCAGATTTCTTTCAGAGGAAACAAGGCACCCAGACACTTGCAGCACTTAACACAAGAATTCATGTCAAACATGAAGTTTTTCCTGTGCATGCTTTTAAAATCAGGCCAAACCCCAGAACTGTATTCAAGGCTGATGTTCTGTATTTGCAATCATCTAGCCAAGTTTAGGATATTCATCCCAAAACCTGCTATTTTTCCTAATACTGTTTTGTTGCTAGCATATCTAGAGAGAAATAAGTTACATGGAGCAAAAGGAATAAAACCATAATAAAACATGGTGTGTATCCACTGTACCTGATGAGAAACATGTTAATGCATAAGATATTTACATATTAAGGATCACTCCCTCTTTTTATCTGGAAATCCTACAGCAAACACACACAAAGTTCAGATCTCGTCACAATACAGGATCCTCTTCAGTAAAGACATCCAAGCATGGAATCATGGTAAGACCTCACTTATAAGAGCTTTTCTAAGGCCCTGGCAGCATTTTAGCTGGATGAAGTACACTAATTTGCAGCTTTTAAAACAGACTAACAAAACAAAACCCAGTGAAGTACAGTTCTTTTCATTTTGCATCACATCTCACTACATATGGTTTTATCACACTTTGTACTATTCGCCCTATTTATCTCAAAATTACTTGAAAGCTCAAAACAAGCACGCCAGAGATGAATTGACTTAAGGAAGACACAACCCTAACCCAAGAGAGCAACTCACACAACTCCATAAAATCTAATCAGAAAGTTACCTACTCAAAAATGCAGCCTTCCACTAAACACACCTTGTACAAGAACTGATAAATAAGATGTTTGTTGGGAGAGACAAATTCAAAGTGTCAGAACATCACTGGAATACAGAGAATAGTAGACTTAAAATGTTAGTATCTAGACTTCAGTTGTATTCAGAACATGGAGTGCTAAAAGAAAGGAGTGAGCACACTACAAAACCCTTATTTCTCTATCACAGATCATCACAAGTTTACCATCCCAATCACTAGTATTCTTCTGTATACTTTGAAGACATATGAATAGACATGCTTGCTAGGAAGAAATTAAATCTGTCTGGGTTGCCTGACTAAGCTGTTAGTTTACTGCTTCATATTTCCACCTGACATACCGAGTCCATATGGGGGTTTCTAGACCCTTATCCAGATAAGCCAGAAACACCACCTAGACTGAGATAACACACTGAGGATTTTTCCCCCATTCATAAAACTAATGCAGTTCCTAGCTGGGAAGAGAGTCAAAAGTACCAGACTTTTCAGACTATTTCTTAGGTTTGTCTGTCAGCTTGTGCCAAGAAAGATCTCACTTTGGCATAAACAGCCACAGTACCCCAGGAAAAGAGAGGAAAGAGCGTAATGCATAGCAGTCCATAGGAAAAACAAAGTCTGGTACAGTCAAATCACACCACACTCCCCTAAGAACTAAGCATCAAGAATCTGGGCTTGCTTTAAAGCGTCATATCCAGCGACACTGCTCTTCTTCAAGAAAAAGGCTGTTCAGCCCCATGTAAAACCATGAATGCAAATTAGAAAGACCAATTCTGCAAGGGCAAAGTAGAGCAGGGCACCAAATACGCAGACATTGCCTTTCAATTCTGTGCAGCAAATGGCTTAACTATGCCAAGATGTGCTCATTCAAGGAAGCTCTTACTACTTGATTCCCCCATTTGTCCCCTAGGATGAGGCTGCTAAGGCAGCCCTCTGCTGATGTGTCATTTCTCCTCAGAAAAAATATTTATCAGAGTGAAGTGGAAAAGTACACACTATACATTATAGTTCCAAACTCCATGTGGATTCGCAGCCTTGGGTTGTCCCACAGAATCTTACAGGAAAACAGGTAAGATGTAAAGAACCAAGGTTAATTTCAAGAAAAATTAGTAATCACTTCCTAGGGAGATGGATGTGCTGCTTTTGCTAGCCAAGGCCAGAAACTTGCCTGGATAGCTTTGCACCGAATCTAAGATGTCTATGAATCAAGACCATATCAATGAAGATTAAAACACTGGCAGTACAGTGATAGAGAGAGAAAAGTGGCAGAACTAAAGAGAGAGAAGAATTTCCTGGAAACTGCATCTACAGCTGGGGTAAGGTAAGAATTCCCTTTTCCCTCCACCCCCATGACTGACTGAAAAGCTTTGGATTAAAACTCCATTCTGCCTGTAACTACAGCTCAACTGAATATGCCAAATGCACTCTAAAAACACTAATCCTTATTTATATGTTAGCAGTTCCACATTCAAGACAATACCAATGTTCTTGCATCAAGAAAAAACAAACAAAACCAAGTGAAAGAAAATCACAACACTACAACCAAAAACCCTAGCAGCTCATGATTATCGTTATGGATTTGTCAAGAAACTGGCAAGAACAAGCTATGTTGCTCTGATTATCATAAAGTCAGAAGAGAGAAGGGAAAAGGACACTGTGCACATTAGAACGCACATGGCTATAAAACCCAGAAATATTTTAACATACAAACTTCTAATATGATTACTGCAAAATAAATTTAGAGAACACAACGACCCTCTAATCCCACACAGCAGAAGTTCAAATACCAGTACTGGGGCTTCCAGACACTTCCCAGAATCATGACATCTGGCTTCTATACCCATGAAGAGCTGTTCTGGTTATTTTGGCTCCCTTTAAAAATAAACTACTGAACCACTGCAGCACACTGAGGAAAAAAACATGTTTAAAGTTAGTTTATGTGCAAGATGATATTATAATGTTGAATTACACATAAGGCTCCCCAGTGATTGTTTGCTTTACACAGCAAAGGTTAAATTGCTCAGAGGAACTGTCTTGTAAGCTGCTAGAAAATGAACCCCGTCCCATTTTGTATTGTTAACCATTGCCATTCAGACATCTTGCTACCTTCTAAGATAGATACAAACTCCTTTGCATATACCCAGGTGAAACATTACACTAAGTAATGATAAACTACAAAGAAGCTTCCAAAAAAATGCTAATTATCTTCTACACCCAACATTCCAGAGCTCAAAAAATTGCTGCATTCCTGTTCTTTCAGCATTCTGCAGCATATGGATGAACAGCCAGGCTGAAGGCAGATTTTGGCAGATTTAAGGATTTATATATGGGGGGGTAATTTTTGCTGGTTGCCACTGGAAAAGTTTGTGTAAAGCACTGAACTGACAGATCGAACTGGTTGCTGATACTGAAGAAACAGAATGCCTCTCCTTACAAAGTTGAGATACAGCTTTTTAACTCTGCTTGTTCGTCTCACATACACAATACAATTATTTTGCAACACCTACTTTTTCAGCAGCATCTTGAGAAAGTGACAAAGTCACTGGCATAGAAGCAATTCTCTCAACATGTTTAAGATGCCACATTTAAGGTGGACATGCCAACAATTTCTTAATAGCAAGACAGTGGACGTTCACTGGCTTTATACCAATCCTTATACTTCCTATCCTTCATCTTCTGGTTATTAGCAAAAGAAAATCTTAATTTCATTCTAGCTTGGCAATATCTTAAGTAACTGCACTTTTCAAAAAGCCTGTTGTGTCCCCTTCTACAGTTTCATAATCAAACTTAATATAAATATTACCATAGCTCTAAGCAGGCTTCAGCATGATCTGGCTATGCTGCAGTGTTCCCAAATCATCCTGAGAAGCCATCTTTAGCCTCCAGGCTTCAAATTCTCAGTAAGCTTTAACAAAGCAAACAAACAAGCAAACAAAACAGAAGGAAGAAGCCCAACAAACAGCAATTAACAGACTGCCTGGACAGACCTCCACATGACATCAGCTCCATGCTGCTTTTCCTCCCTTGCTTTTCTGTAATACTGGTTGAAGTCCTTGTCTACTTGCTCCCTCCTCCGTTTTGCTCTTACCTCCTTTTAAGAAATAGCTTTCTTCACCTTTATGACAAATAAATGTAAGGTGTAAGAACATATTTTGAGACCTAATAAGATTTGTTGTCAAAACCTGGCTTTCACTTGTATGAGTAATCTTCGTAACAATTTGTTGCAGAGCAACAAGTAATTATTTGGATTTTACTTTGAGGTTACTTAGCTACAGGCATGTTCTGTTAACATTTAATAGCAAAGCAGAAAAAGTCCCAAAAGACAACTTAGTCACCTCTGTTTTCAGACTCCTCCAGAAAACAAACAACAAAACAACGAAAAACCATTGCCTTCCTGTTGCATGCTTGATGTCATGTTCCTAAGCTCAGTGACAATAAGCAAGTCACAAGAAGCCAGCATAAGTTGCTCCCTATTTTCTTTTAAATTAGAAAACATCTAGCATTTTACAAATCTAAGTAGTGCTAGGACTATAGCACTACTATAACACTCACACATGTGTTGTAATATCAAATCTAAAGGTTATTCTTTAAATTCAAAGAAACTGATGTTTAGCTATAACTGTGCCAGCAAACCAGCTATACTTTCCCAGAGGCACCCTACACACAGCATCTGAGCATAGCCGTTAACCATGGCATTCAGATCACACAGCAAGGGGAGCTAACTGCTCTCTCTACACTGTGGCTATTTACCCATCATGTGTAGCGCCAATTGCAACTAACAGCTGAGAACTATAATAGTAAGAACTCTGCAAACAGACTCAGCATCTTCTTATGGGTTCTTTTAACCCTGTAAGTTGATAGACTGCTTTGTTTTGGGGTTTTCTTCAGCATTGTAAAGAAGAACCCAAGTGTATTCTCATTCCAAACGTGGTGGACAGTGACGTATGGCTGGAACAAGTGTCTGCCTAGCTCAGGGTCCCATTTTCAGCTGTAGATCACACATACTCAAAGCTACATGGACCGCTGGAGTTTAGTAAGTACTGTCTGAAGTTGAGTGGTGTTCATTTGTCCACTTGATTCCTGAAAATACTGCAAACACTAGGCATCTGCAGCAATCCAGAGCAAGGTACTGCACAGGTCAGTCATGCGCTACATTAAAATAGTTCACCATTTGTTCTTTCTGACCCTGCTTCATATAATTTGTCTTACTTTTTCTACCGTGAGAAGAAACATGAATGTCTTCCCTCTTATCGCAGTACTCTCACATAAGTATCTATCATGTCTCCTCTTCCTATGTTTTGTCTGAAATCTAGAGCTAATTATGAGCTAAACAGGTGAACCTCATGTAGGTGTTCAAGTTGAGTTTGCCTGTTAACATACATGCCTACACAAAGGGACTCTTCAAACTGAAGCAGAGAGAACAAGTACTAGAGGGGACTGTAAGTAGGTATGGGAAGCAGTGCTTACTGAGGAAGGTGCATCCTCCTGTGGCTAATGATAGCCAGTATGGCTGTCTATCATGCCTGGCATATCATTGAGGATCCTTGAACCTCAAGGTTTCCTCCAGAAGTTTGTCACAAATATTCTGTAAACATGTACATATTGAAATACTCCAGCAGTGGCTGGCTTTCTCCAGCAAATAATGAGTAAGAAAAATAAGAGTGTTTGTTTCAGCAACCAGTCTTTACCTATATCTTCTAAGAACACATGGAAAGGATGCTGTCGCATATTGTTCACATCAGAGGCAGATGTAAACAGAAATACCATTAAATACACACTGACCCTTAGGTTGTTACCTGCAGACTGAAAAGCTGATAAAAACCCAAACAAACTAAAAAAACCCCACAAAACCCCTCAAGAAATCAAGACAACAGACTGTAAGGCTTAAGAAGGAACAGGTCTAATGAGCGCCTTAGCAGGGAAACAATACCCACCCAGCCTAATTTCACTGGAGCCTTCAGAGCAGACACAGCTGGACTGTCACCTCACAGAAAGACCTGGGCAAGGCCAGCATGAACCAGCAGAAAGCACCACTGTGACCCTAACACCTTGGGCATTTTATCCCTGGAGCTCAGTAGCACTTACACAGTTTATTAATAATCATACTGAGGGTTTTGCAGCAGCATTTGTTACATGCTTCAAAGCACAAAATAAAAACCATGACTCAGGAAAACGAGGTAAGAAGCAGACTTTCACAGCTAATGTGTGGTAATTTAATTCACCATAATCTTGGTTCATGATCACGTATTTGAATTGAAATGAACCTTCAAGACAACTAATATTCTAAGAAATTTACATTTTTAGCACAGAAGCCAACAGAACCAAGAATCACCACCAACTGCAGAAATGGAAAACCCCGTTCTCCTCACTGTAGGCTAAAACAGAAAAAACCTTGAACTTGTTTCTGAGTAGTATGACTATAAAGGAGGAATTAGAAGAAGAAAATGCCCTGGGCAAAAAAGGTAAGAGAAATCTACATACACATTTGAAAAACAGGGTTTCAAGGCAGAAGAGGAGCCAAACCCCAGACCTGGAAGAAGAAAGTTATAATCCAAACTGGGTTTTGCTTATTTTCTTATTAAGTTGCTTTCTGTCATAGAATAGCTAAGGTTGGAAAGGACCTTAAGATCATCCACATCCAACCCCCCTGCCATGAGCAGGCACACCTCACACTAAGCCATGTCACCCAAGGCTCTGTCCAACCTGGCCTTGAACACTGCCAGGGACGAAACATTCACAACCTCCCTGGGCAACCCATTCCAGTGCCTCACCACCCTCACAGGAAAGAATTTATTCCTTAGATCCAATCTAAACCTCCCCTCCTTAAGTTTGAACCCGTTACCCATTGTCCTGACACTACAGTCCCCAATAAAGAGTCCCTCCCCACCATCCTTATAGGCCCCCTTCAGATACTGGAAGGCTGCTAGGAGGTCTCCACGCAGCCTTCTCTTCCCCAGGTTCAACAGCCCCAACTCTCTCAGCCTGTCTTCAGAGATGCTCC